>RCHF01000577.1:0-16467 GCA_003987895.1 Neonothopanus nambi | reverse complement strand
CTTTAAGATCTTTAATACGGTCGAGCCTCGCCCGTTCAGCTTGCCATATTTCCGTCAACTGTGCAGCCTCGTCTTTCTTCCTCTTCAGGTCCAACTCGACCTTTTCCCTACGTTCGACACTGAACACGTCCGATTCATTCTTCAGCGACTCGAGCTCAATCTGGAGAGTCATAATCTCACGATCGAGGGCTTCGAGCTCGTCAGGTTTAGATTCTTGGGCAAGACGGAGCGCGGAGGCAGCTTCGTCGACTAGG
Organism: Neonothopanus nambi; assembly: GCA_003987895.1. Classification (NCBI taxonomy): domain Eukaryota; kingdom Fungi; phylum Basidiomycota; class Agaricomycetes; order Agaricales; family Omphalotaceae; genus Neonothopanus; species Neonothopanus nambi. Next base: position 16,213 of record RCHF01000577.1, on the reverse strand, counting down.
TCAATGGCTTTGTCGGGTAGGTAACGGTCGGAAATGTACCGAGCAGAGTAGACAGCAGCTAAGAATATTGTATGAATATTTTGCTTTGTATAGAGTCATAGGAGAGTTGACATACCAGTGACAAGGGCGGTGTCAGAAATTTCTACACCATGATGAACTTCGTAACGTGGTTTGAGACCCCTAAGGATGGAAATAGTAGATTCAACGGTGGGTTCGTCAATTTGAACCGGTTGGAACCGCCGTTCCAAAGCAGCATCTTTGCCAATGGTTTTACGATACTCATCAGCTATATAACAGTAAGTCTTAATTATAAACAGGGTAGTATATGCATAATGCACGCACGAGTTGTAGCTCCAACGAGTTGCAGCCCTCGAGCAAGAGCAGGTTTGATCATTTGACCGGCGTCGATGCTTCCTTCCGCCTTCCCCAGGTTGAAGAGCGTATCTAAGCTATGATGTGAGCGAACCAAAGAGAAAACTGCTCAGAAGAATAGAACACTCACGAACTTCGTCTATGAAGCATATCACTTTTCCAGCCTAAAATACACATTAGAGATCAGCAAAGAAAATAGGCGTGCATGACTCGACTTACCTCCTCTTCAATATCCCGTATCAAGGCTTTGAACTTTTCTTCAAACTGTCCACGAATACCTGATCCAGCCATTATAGCCGAAAGGTCTATGGACAGTACACGCTTGTCTTGCAGAGACTGAAGTAGTTAAGTTGGTCAGAGCGAGATTGCCGAAGTACACTATAGGACATCGCACCTCTGGAACCTCCTTCGCTATAATTCTGCTTGCTAAACCCTCCAGGATAGCCGTTTTACCAACACCTGGAGGTCCAATGAGCTGTAGCGACAGATTCAGAGAAGACCACGACACTAATTAACAAGAAACACATACTACTGGGTTAGACTTCGTTCGTCGGGACAAGACTGTAGGGTGTATTAATTTATCGTTGTTCGAAGATAGGTTAGCTATAGATTGCTCTTACTTTGGATCGTCCGTCGTATTTCTAGTATGCATATAATTAGGACCAGGAAATCTCTAGACCACGCACAACGACGCACCTTCATCCCTGCCAATAGTGGGATCTAGTTTACCAGCTCTAGCCATCTCTGTCAGGTCAACACTCTGGCATTTGCTTTTCGATTAGTCTTTCAGGTCCTTAATTGCCAACTTAGTCACTCACATATTCCTTCAGAGCGTCCCCCTTTTGGTGTTGGGGACCTAAGCTAAAGCCGGGAAAGCCTCCTCCTCCGGAGCCTCCAGGTGGAGGAGAGTAATTTCGGACAGACATGACCTGGAACCCATGGCGTGCAATCGGCGCGAGTCGGACAGAGGATGGAAGTAGGCGTGTCCTATAGGGCACGGAGCCAAAGGTGCGCTGAGAAAAGAGTCTTAGTATAGGTTTTGAAGACATTATACGCGACATGGTCGTAGAGAGAGATTACAATAAATAAAGACTTTCAAGTCTTACATGTAGAACATTGCCGAAAATACGAGAAAGACGCCGAAGACTGCTATTTAGATCAGGTGACCTGAGACGAGCGCTCAGAGTCGCTAGCGACTCAGCCGCACAAACCTAGGCTACTCTAGCTGCAAGATTCTGATTCTCAATCTTTCTGTAACTCATAAAGATAAAAAATACATATGTCAATTCACCTTTGATTTGCTTGCTTTTGACTGGCATATGCATTGATTGATCAAGTGACTCTAGGACCTTCCGTCGCGCCTGCCTCAAGTTTCTCTAAAAACCACGGTCGGAATATATGGCTTCAAACCGTACAGACGAAGAATGGGCCTCCTTAGTCTCTTCAAAGATCTCCCAAGTTAATGCTGACACCGACCAATCTCCTCCAGAAGCCCAAACTAGCTTTGTCACCTATCCAGGCGCAATTTTTGCTTCCGTCATAGATCATACTCTTCTAAAGCCAGATGCTACACCGGCGCAAATCGACGAGCTCTGCGATCAGGCGATCAAGTACAAATTTAAGGTGTGTATCTGAGTATTCATTGACATTCATCATCTTCTCATGGTGACCTCAAGTCATGTTGCGTGAACGGCGCGAAAATCACACAAGTATCAAGGAGGTTGAAGGGCACACAAAGTATACCATGCGCTGTCATTGGCTTTCCACTTGGTGCCAGTACGACAGCAGTGAAGACCTTGTGAGTCTCAGCCTCTCTTCGCGATACTTCCACTAGTCTTAACTTTCCTCTTTAGTGAAGCAAAAGACGCCATTGCTTGCGGCGCACTCGAAATCGACATGGTCATCAACATAGGTGCTCTCAAATCTAAATCCTACACTACACTATACTCCGACATCCATTCCGTCATCCAGGCCTCTTACCCTATTCCAGTCAAAGTAATTCTTGAGACTGTCTTCCTCACCGATGACGAAAAAATTGCTGCATCCTTCGTGGCTGCCGAGGCAGGGGCAGCGTTCGTGAAGACTTGCACGGGGTTCTTGGGTGGCGGGGCGACGAAGGAAGATGTGAGATTGATGTACAAGACGGTCAAGTACAAAGGTGGGGATGTAAAGGTCAAAGCAAGTGCGGGGATCAGATCATTTGAAAAATGTCTGGAGATGTTTCAGGCAGGAGCAGAGAGGATTGGAACGTGAGTTTTCCCCATTTTGTGTGTCTGTTTCGAGAATGACTTTTTGCACAGATCTTCAGGCGCGGTTATAATGCAGAACCCGGATGTCGCTGTCAGCCCGGGTACTTATTAGTACATTACACCAAGTGAAGGACGCGAGAGTTGTATGCAGAGACACCAAGCCCGAGAACTGGATCTATTGAAAAATTGATATACTTTGTTATAGTAAAATTGACAACTGTACTAAGATACACGAATGAATGAGCAAGCAGGCATCGAAAATGAAAGTGTAACTATGCAAGAAAGTCCGCAGATGAAAGCAATAAGTAGGTAATAATACGCAGATACAAATTAGACTGCCGACGTGCTACTCATTTCTACCGGTAGCTGACTATATCCATTTCTGCCAGCGCCTCTCACCATACCACGTACACCATCCCAAGCATCTCCAACTGCACTACGTGCACTGTCAAGGAACACACCTGTCCAGCCTACGCCACTATCCAGTGATTCGTCAGGCATTATGCTGTCCGCCGGCCGTCTCCACCATTTCAACGTTAACGAACTGGTCACAACACTGACACTGGAGAACGCCATCGCAGCTCCAGCAAGCATCGGGTGCATGTACAGTCCAAGAGGCAAGAACAAACCCATAGCAAGTGGTATGCCAAGAACGTTATAGATGCATGCCCATATGAGATTACGCTTGATGACCGCGAAGATATTCCTTGATAAATGAAAGGCAGCAACGACGTCGAGAAGATCTGAACGCATCAGGACAATGTCAGCAGCTTCAATTGCTACTGACGTGCCTGAAGAGAGGGCTACTCCGACTGTAGCAGCAACGAGTGCGGGGGAATCATTGATACCATCGCCCACCTATGTGATTAAAATTCAATCAGTCACAAAATTCAGGACTAAGAATGGAGTCATTCACCATTGCAACACCCTCTCCATGTTTCTCTATGAGTTCAGTGATCATGGTCGCTTTACCCTTCGGTGTCATACTAGACCAAACGCCCTCAGGCCGAATCCCAACCTGTTTGGCAATCGCAATAGCGGTAGCCTTGCTATCGCCTGTCATCATGTTCACCTCAATGCCCATGTTCTGTAAGGCTCGAATGGCGTGCTTGCTGGAAGGCTTCGGTGCATCTGCCAACGACACAGCCAGTATTGGTTGCAAGCGCCCCGAAGAAGACCCTTTCGTAGTGGATACATAGATGATCGTCCGACCAAGCTTGGTCTCTTGGGCTTCGAAACTTGACAAGGACGAAGGTAGATCACCGTCGTCAGATTGAGTAACAAATCGAGCGTTACCAACGAGAAGGGTATGCTTCTGGCCAGAGAAAACAACAACTGCTTTGACACCTGCACCAGTAATACTCTCAAAAGACTCGACAGTCACTTCTGGAACAGTGACAGTTTCGTCTTTGAGTAAGTCCTTCCCATAGACGGCAATGGCTTTAGCCAGCGGGTGCTCTGATTTTGCCTCAGTAGCACTGACCATAGCAATGATAGCTTTACGGGAAGTGACACCGTCGGCGCACAGTCCGTCCAGCCCTGTATCGCCGGCATAAAGCTCCTCGTTTGCGGGTCCAGAGGAATGCTCACCAGGAACCCAGCACATGCCTACTACACTGAGCTTACCGACAGTCACAGTTCCGGTCTTGTCCATGACTACCCGCTTGACATTCTTGCTTGCCTCCAGAGCTCGACCTCCTTTAATCAAGATCCCATTTTTAGCTCCCATACCCGTGCCCACCATGACTGCTGTCGGTGTACTCAGCCCAAGAGCGCAGGGACATGCCACGACGATTACACTGATGCACATTTGTAGACACACAGCAAATTTGCTGGCGCCGTGCATACGGAACATAGCAGGAAGGCTTTCCTCACTCAGAACACTTGAAATGATGATCCACACAATGAAAGTAATCAGAGCGAGAGAGATGACGGTTGGGACGAAATAGCCTGCGACCCTGTCGGCGAAGGCCTGGATAGGCGCTTTAGACGTTTGCGCATCTTCAACGAGACGCACAATTTGTGCTAGGGCAGTGTCTTTGCCTGCACGAGTGACAACCATGTCAAAGGTACCCAGACCATTGATGGTACCTCCGATAACAGTGTCTCCAGTCTGCTTTAAGACAGGCACGGCTTCACCAGTAATGGCACTTTCGTCTACAGAAGAAGTACCTCGAACGACAGTGCCATCGGCCGGAATCTTCTCTCCCGGAACCAGTTTCACAGTATCGCCAACTTCGACCAGTTCGGTAGCAATCCGTTTCTCCTGGGTACACGCAGCGTCGGTATAAATTGTCGCCATCGAAGGTGCGAGAGCCATCAAGTCGGTAAGTGCAGCACTAGTGCGTCCTTTTGCCTTGTTCTCTAGGTAACGGCCGAGAGAGACGAACATGATTAACATAGTGCTCGTGTCAAAGAAGAGCATTGGGTGGAAACCAGGCGTGGTGTTGAACATAGCAAGGATTAACGTGCAGAGCGAGTACATATAAGCAGATGATGTTCCGAGCATGACAAGGACGTCCATGGTGGCAGTGCCGTGTTTGAGGGACTTGTACGCGTTTCGATAGAATTTAGCACCGACCCAGAATTGTGCAGGAGTAGTCAAGAACAGAACCAGAAGATCGCTTAGACGTACTGCATTGCAGATCGGAGTTTCGAGAAATGTGGAAATAAAAGGAAGGTGGGGAAAAATCATGGTGATGAAGAAGACTGGCACAGCGAACATAAGACTCCAGAAGAGACGTGATCGCCATTCCATTACTTCCTTGGTACGTGTGAGAGATTGAAGTTGGGTAGAATTGTTCTCATCTGACAGCATAGCGTCAAAGCCCATATCCTCGATACGCGATACCATCTCTCGAGGACCAATGAGCGCACGATCGAATGTAATTTGACATGTTTCCGTGGCGAGTGAAACTGAAACGCTGAGAATTCCAGGTGCGGCAGCTAAACCAGACTCAACGGTACTGGTACAAGAAGAACATGTCATGCCATATATCCGCAGTGTGACCGAATCTTCGCGGGAAGGTGGTATGAGCGTGGCATCAAAGCCAATATCAGAAATTTCCTAAGCGATAACATGTGAGCTGCGACATATACGTGAAGGGCAAAATGGCTCACTTCAATGACTTTGTCAACTGACCATAGATTAGGGTCGTATTCTACAACACCTCGTTCTGCCAACAGTGCAACCTTGATAGAATGGATGCCTTTCTGCGGTCGGAGCATACCCTCGATAGCCTACAAGTAGAGAGATAAGAAACTTCTCTGAATGCATGAGTGAAAGACGTACCTCGACACACGAGCCACAGGTCATTCCTTCTATACGAAGTTCACATTTCTCCGAAGAAGGCTCGTCGAGAGCTAACTCCTTGCCAGCACTACTCATGAGTGGCTCCGACGACCCCATGGGAAGCTCTACAGCAGAAGAGCGAAAGGTGGAGCTGAGTGGGGTACTTGCCCACAGATCTTTGAGGATTTTAGACATATTGAAGCAAGATCCCCAGTTATAAGACGAAGTGAGAACCCCGAGTGATAGATAAACGTCTAGAACCCGAAAAACGGAAGAAAAGCAATATAAAAAAGCAAAGCAGATGGAAGATAGAGAGAAAGTTTGATACAAGAAAGGATGACAGATGCGCCTGCGCTGACAGAGACTAAAAATCTTGACTCCTTGGGCGATGTTCGGGGAAACGGAAAGAAGGCCGTGCGAACTTTTTTTGCTTTCCATTTCTGTTCTCAGGCCTCAGGGGCCGTACAATGATACAACATATTTCCATATTATTGTTCATAACAGTATGTACATATTGGGTTTATAAAATGAGTTCCTTTCCATTGATTTGTACATACGGGCTTAGGTTGAAACCTATTCTGAACCTATATTATACACTAGTGACTATCCCGAGTAGAGTCGGGGGCTGGGCAAGGGTACAGCCGTGTATGTACATTTGAACGGTACTTACGTGGACACTAGGCAGGTGGTGGTTATACTGCAGGAACCATCAGCTCTACGTGGCAGTTTGACCTCACAGAGGCCGACGTGCGGAGGTTTGCTTTGGCTCTCGTGTGCCCGGCATGTACTGCAGTGGGATGGCACCAGTGGGGCACCTGATGTAGAATCATTAGCGCCACACATTAACCATGGCTGTGATCTCCAAGTGGACTCCCGAAAGCCAGACAAGTTCAGAGTTCTACGCAACACACTGGACTTGCACCGGATGAGACCGTCATAGACCCGCACGGAGCAAATTCATCCGTCGTTATACTGCGGTCGTTGACACTCGCGCTTGTATCATTGACTGTAGCGCAGCAGCAATTTCGCTTGCCTACAGAAATAAGCCCAAAGCGTGCTTCGTAGAAACTTCGGTCACGTCCAATTAGGCTGGAACGAGGGGGAGGCCGGAGAGGCAAGTCCCAAGCAGAGAAGGTGGCGCGAATTCTCGGTGCCATTACCTGAACGAGCTTGATATGTCCACCGTCGATATTCCGATGATACGTACCTGCGCTGAAGCACCGATGATCCCATCCCTTTATAACCTGAATGAATTCTGCCAGCACACGTCTGTGCGCAATCGCCGAGAGAACCTATGAGTGCAAACTTCAAACAGTCCAAAAGGCTGGTGGATGTTTGTTAAAGGCGACCGTTACTTACGTAAGAGATACATACTCCTTGGCATGTACCCTACGCGTCTGCTCCGTTCTTCAACAGTGAATGCTGCAGAAATAGCACATTTCTCAAGACTTTCAGCACAATGGTGGGATGAACGTGGAGAGTTCTCCTTCCTTCACAAAATGAATCCAGTACGGATGCAGTTCATCCGTGAAAAGCTACTCGAAACTGCGTATGATGAACGGCCTGAGGAAACGGTGAACGAGAGAAAAGCAAGCATTTTGCAAGGCCTTGATGTGCTAGATGTAGGATGTGGAGGAGGATTGCTTTCAGAGGTATGGTTCGTTCTTGGTCCTATTGTATTTGCTTACGCTCTTCAGTCTTAGAGTCTAGCTAGACTTGGTGCACGCACCCTCGGAATTGACGCGTCAGAGTCCAATATTGCCATTGCAAGCCACCATGCGTCGTTGGATTCACGGCTCACCGACAAGCTTACCTACAAGCACACTCCTGCGGAGGCTCTGCTATCAGAATCCAAACGGTACGATGTCGTCTGTTCCATGGAGGTTTTAGAGCACGTCGACAACCCAGCCATGTTTCTTTCGACGTGCGGCGAGCTGCTCAAGGTAAGGGTATTCTGCTGAGTTACCTCTATAGTGTGCTTGACACCTGCTCTAGCCCTCAGGTCATCTATTCCTCTCAACGATATCCCGCACCCCGCTCTCCTACTTTTTAACCATTTTTCTTGCCGAAAAAGTCCTGCGCCAAGTCGCCAGTGGGACCCACACGTACTCGAAGTTCATCAATCCCTCTGAACTACTTGATTTCTTTCAATCATACCGATCTCCCTCAGGGAACGCGGGGGCCAGTCTGTCTCGTCCCTGGATTACACGACTCTATGGGAGTGGTGAACCCACGCGGACGGAAGCTGAGGTTCGCGGTCTTATATATAATCCTCTCTCCTCAAGTTGGATTCTTGCGCCTAGAAGTGCTTGGGGCGCAGCAGAGTGTAATTATATGTTCTGGGTTCGTAAGCCAGCATTGGATTCCATATTAGAAAGTAGATAGTTACTAGTCATAAATCATAGTCTGTTTAACTGTTGAGCTTCAGGTTATGGCAATTGACAATTTAAGATTTAGTATTACTGACGCTAGTATGAGGAGGTATGAGGAGGACGCGAATCTCGAGGGAGAGGTATGTTATATTCTACACTGACTGCGATTGCGATAATCGGCTGGGTAATTTCAGCTACAGCACCGAATATTTAGGATCATGAGGGTCGAGAATATAATGATACACGAAGACAGCTGGTATATCATCATCACAATACAAAACGAGCGGCGAGACGACAAGAGCGAATAATAATAACAGGCGCTACGTGGGTGCCTACGCTGCAGTAGCAGGGACAGGGGGTAAGTATTGAGTGAAGTCAATCGCAGCACCATATCCCGATAAGGGTAACTGCCAGTAGGACTTGGAGATATACCACTTGGGATACTTGTCCATGCCACACTTTGCAAGAATCTCTACCAAAAAATCGATCGCTTTCAGGATCTTCTCTGGACCAGGAGGGGGAATATCGTCGGAATAGTTGTCCCATAATCGGAGGACAACTTGGGCCTCGCGAGAGTAAGGCGAGGTAATCTCCATATATACCCCAAAATCGCCGGCGCATCTCATCAAGTGCACGGCACCTTTGTACCACGCATTGCGTATTTCGATACTGTCAGCACCGACTTCTTCTGGAGGCCGACAGAGCTGCATCTTTATCGCGAACCTCTCCAATTCGAGCCATTGGAAGCCAAATCCGTAGAGGAAGTAGGGAGGTCGGTGGTTGTATTTGGGTATTGGAAAATAGGTTGATGGGAGGGCCTCCCATGGTTCGTGTTTGAGAATGTACCTCTTTTCGAGAGTTTTATTCATCTGTTCAGAGGAATGAGTTAGCCATTCCAGAAGCATCAGAAGAAACTTGAAGCACACCTTGACAGGATCTCGAGGAACGCGTCCTTCCTCATCCCATAACCTATCATCATTCTTATCCTCCTTCTCATCGTGGAGTGAAACCTTTCTCAAACTTTCCGACAGTGTTTCGGTATGGTGACTCATGGTGGCTCATAGCGAGTGAAATGAGTAGAGGGAAAGTTGGTGGTACCTGGTGGTACTGACGCGTGACTAATTAGTGACAGTACGTGCAGCGTGACAATATTTTGGCCGCTCAAGCTAACTCAGCCCTGAGTCTTGCCATGGCGAACATTGGAAGTGTATTCCTTGGTGATTCCAAACGGATCCGTGTCTTATCCTCCTCCACTCCTCCTTCTTCACCACCACCAACCTCTGCTGTCTCCATGTCCGGTGTTCTTTCTGGTTTGCCATCACCACATTCGTCCGATTCACCAGACTCTTCGCCTACTTCAGCTGTGCCTCCAAACGCAACCTCTAGCCAACCCTTTCCCCAGTCTGGTCCAATAGAAACAGAGAAACAACACATACGACACGAACCGCCTCCGACTATTGACCCGACGACATCGCTCGAGTTGCGTTTGCGGTTACTCGAAACGCTTGTGGTGGGCGTGGAACCAGACCAGAAATCAAAGCAAGAGCTGAAAGGCGACACCGTAGCTAGATCTGCTGCACATCTTCAAAGACAGCTTAATCTCCAAGTGGAAGGAAATGACACGTTGAAACGTTTCATTGAACATTGTGCGTAGCGCGTCTCTTGGAGTCCGGTAGCCTTTCACTAATATTCTTAAAGACGATCAGTATGAGCAATACTTAACACCGGCATTTGCTTTGGGCCTTCTTGAAGAGCCGTCATACGAGAGCATGTCCATGTCTGACTTAGCAATATATCTGCATGACATGGAGTCGGAAATCCGGACTGCAGATAGTGCTATGCAAGAAATTGATGCTTTGTTGAAGAAAGGTGTTACGGATGCTGGCAAACTTGCTAGTAAGCACTTCCTCAAAGATATGAACATACCTCTCAGTAAAATGACTCGTGCAGACTATGTTGAACTTGAACCCCGTGTTGAAATTCTCCTCAAGGCAGAGGAAGATAATCAGAAGCGGGCTGACGCCTTGGAGAGACGAATAGCGCGTATGATGGAGACGCATGCTACTTATGTATGTTATTCATTCTTTCGGACTTCATTCCAATAACTCAATAGTCACTCTTAGATTGATGCCTTGTCTGAACTATTTGTTGCATGGGATGACACAATAACAGACGCAGAGAACCAAATTTCGAGGTTCGAAAGGAATTCGGAGGAACGCCGACGGCTTGGATTAGAATAATTGTCTGCGTCAAGTACGTCAAGAAGCTTGGGGCAGGTTGACGACGAGTATTGCGTTTGTTAGGTACGTGGCTTGCTCAAATGCATATGTGCTCTCGATTAATGTGCTGTTGTTCATGCAAGGATATTTGCTTTCGGTGCATCCTTCAAACTGTGCTTTAGACTAGGAAATTCACCGGGAGCACGAGTTAGCTTTGCAAGAGATATGCAGGCTATACAGGCATCGATCGACTCAACCTTATACGAACGGTTGGACGAAATCTTAGTATGGATACCCTTTGTACTTATACCATGATTCCCGAACATTATGATGAAATGATTGAACTAGTGTATCATATATAACACACTAATTGGTTGCTATGTATGTACGAAAATTGCGGTCTTCGTGAAAGTTCGTGAATTGAGAGAACAGGATATGCATGGGTATCAACATATGTAGAAAAATAAAAAGTCACTGTTCATTCAAACGGCATTCCCTCAATCGCCTCATTAAGAGATGCCCAGTTGTTCAGCACTGTCTCCGAGTACTCTTGCTCTTCCCGGCTGAATGCTTGCACTAGTACAGTCAGCAGAGTATTTTCTCTGTTGTGAAAGACAACGCGAAGTTCGTGCCATAGACTGTGTAAAACCAAAATCAGCGATATGGATTGAGCAAAGAGTTTATACTCACCATGCACGGATAAACACCCTGCGGCTGAGTTGAGCAGCGATCGTCGCTTGATCCTTCTCGATAGCAGCGACGAGCTTGTCAGCCTCATCTTGCCAGTTATCTTTCTGCGCAGCTTTTATGCCTTCTAATTTCAGGGAAGTCGTCTCCACCCGCTTCTTCAGACGTTCCACTTGATCGATAGAAAGACGGTCATGACGAATGAAAAGGTCGCGTACAGCGATGAAAAGATCTCGTTGGCTCTACACAACGTTATTAAGACCTATAGCCGGGAGTGAGTTCGAAAATTTACGCACTTTCAGCCCTTCAAGTGTCGTATCGAGTAATGTCCGGGTCTAGGCCGAGGGCAAGTCAATATTATGTCCTGCACAACCACATTAGATCACTCACTCGGATTTCCAGCCGCTCAGAATGCCGCTGGCAGTGTGTCACAACTTGGCCTAGACCCGTTCTGACACCGCTCGACAGCTCGCATTCGTCCCCTCTCCAGCATGGGTCATTGACCTCAATCGCAGCCCGAAGTGTGTTGGTCAATCTCGCAAGATCACTCTGATCATCAGGCACCCCAAACCCCCCAAAGAACGATCCAGTCATAGAGCGATTCAGGTTGGTGGATTCCGATAAGTTAGTCGAAGAGGATAGCGTCCGGGTAGATGATATAGATACAGAGTCAGAATGCAAAGAAGAGAGAAGAGGTGCCAGATGAGCCGAAATGAAGGTACGTTGGAATTGGGAAGGAGTTATTCGTACCGCTGCGGCTTCGCGTCTCTTTACGATTCTTTCCGCTAGAATACAAATACGTTGCCATTGCTCAATCAGAGGGTTCACCCTGCGGCGCACCGTTCTACAGAGAGTGCGTTAGTCTCTACTCACACGATAGATAAAGAGAGACGCACGCAATCTTATCCTCCAAATCACTGGGTATGGTCATTTCCTCGACACGATCTACGCGCTTGCTAGCAGATTCTTCTTCCAGAGAAACTGAGGTGCGTTTCCGCCACTCCTCGAAAGAGGGCTCGGTAAGGAATACAGAGAGTATACCATCTTCTTTGAGGATTAGATGGTTGCTGAAAGTGCCCTAAGCGATTGCATTCACAGAGTAATGATTCACACGTACACAACATAGTTGAGGCACCTTGCAAGGCCTCTCCTGATGATTTCATTAGCACCATGAGAAATAGAAGAACTTGATTAATGAACCACCTTCTTTGTTCAATGAAATACTCATCAGCTGCGCAAAAGAGTGAGTCCAGAGGGTAGGTTATTACAAACGGAGGACTCACGGCCAATCCGTTTGGGTGGAAGTGCGGGAAATAAACGGAAAGGGTACCGGCGACTCAGGCAATCCCAGAGGAAAACGAATTCCGAATATCTTCTTGTGACTGGAGCACCCCTCTATTCGCCAAAGAATCAATTTAAGGACCCAAGACCAGTATATTAATGACGCTCACATCAGTCGAAATCTGATATACAGTGTAGCGGTTCAAGATGAACCCTTGTTGTCCTTGAATTGTGACTGTGACTCGCTCCTGTCTTTTCCACCAATCCTTCGGAAGACCCGAGCCAGACAGGGTAGAAGGGGGGCCTGCACCGGCGCTACGGGGTGGGGCATCAAATCCGCTCATGTTAGATGGTGCCGTCACATATCGGGGGTTCGTATTCCATGGATCATCTGCAGAATATTGTGGAGCGGCAGTCCGAATGACACTTGTGTTATTCTGCCTGTAGTTTGAAGGCGAAAATGTGGACGTTGACGGCTGCAGAGTATCCAAATCCAGACTAGGCTCCGGAAGCTCATTCTGGGAAGATAGAGCAGCGACTTGCTCGATGCTTACATCTACGAAGAACAATATGAACTTAAATCTTTCATCATGATAACAAAGTGAAACATACCTTTCCCTGACTGCGCAAGGGAAACCAAAGCTAATGCGACAAAGAACTCAAGCTTGGATACTCGGGGGCGTGAACTGACAAGGTTGACTATCTGATAGGTTATCTACAATCAGAAGCGAGTGCATAGTTTATGCATAAGGACAAACCCTGTCAATGGTAGAGGCCGAAAGGGAGGAGGTAGCCAAGACTCGGGATAGTGCATTTACTGATGTCTCTCCAGTGTTGTCCGGATCGACTAACGCAAAAGCCCTGTTATATATGGATGGAACCGCTGCATCAGCTATTCAAAGAGAAAAGTTAGAGATGCATAAATTTCCAGTAGATCTGTTGCGCACCTATAACAGAACTGAATACGGATGAAGCTGAAGGAGCAGGTGTTGCAGAAGGACTTGGAGTAGCACTCCATGGATCAAGACCGTCATAAGCCGAGCCAGCCAACGGATTATCGTCTACGAAACTGCCCCCGAAGCCATTTGTTGTGCTAGCACCGTATCTCTGCGGGCGAGGAGAATTGAACATTGTAAACTGAAAGCAAAGCCGTCCAAAGCAAGGCAGCTTGAGCCAGTGGCTGTGCCATGTTAGTCCCCTAGACTGTAACTGCACACTACTCTTTATTAGTATATCTTCATGGCAGGCTTACTGCTGAAGCCTTTTTCTTTCTTGGTTCACTCTCTTTTGTTCGCTCTTTCCTGGTTATTGAGTAAATTGACGCGACTTTCCCAACGTTTATTACTACGTGTCCTCTCTGCTGGGCCGGTACCGCAGCATGTTGCGTTCGTCATGGATGGTAATCGAAGATACGCGAGGAAGAAGGGGAAGCCAGCACACGAAGGTCATGGAGATGGGTACTTTGCATTGAGAAGGGTGAATTCCCCTGCCGCTGTCCATATATGAAATCTAAACTCCTGCAGGTGCTCGAAATTTGCTTCCGGCTCAATATTCATTGTGTATCCGTGTACGCATTTGCAATAGAAAATTTCAAGCGACCGCGAGAGGAAGTTGATGCGCTCATGCATCTAGCAGAGAGTAAGCTACTAGAGCTTTGTACACATGGGTAAGTAGCGTTTTAGTTCCTTCAAAACTGGTGTTAATACCTGTACGGTAGTAATCTGCTGGACGAGTATGGTGTCCGACTCAACGTGATCGGGAGGGTCGAACTTTTCCCAAAATCTGTACGAGCCGCTGTTCGAAAAGCTGAAGACATGACTAGAGGAAATACCCGGTGAGTTCTGCACTGCTCCCCAACTTCCTGGCTTTGCTTTCCTTCTCTTTGTTCGTTGTGTTCGTTCTAATTCCACACAGCTCAATCCTAAATCTGTGCATGCCTTATGCTTCACGAGACGAGATCACGGCCGCTGTTGAGAAATCTGTACGTGAGGCTATAAGTGTAAAAGCGGATGATGAATGGCTTTTGTACGTGTCTGTGTTGTATGTTCGTTATTTGTCTATTCACTAATCGCACCGCAGGTCTGATCCAATAGAGAGCATAACCGAGGAAACAATCAGCTCGCACCTCATGTCCATAGAGCGGAAGAGCCCGCCACTGGATATCCTGATACGCACAAGTGGCGTGACAAGGTTCAGCGATTTCATGCTTTGGCAAGTGAGTCTGTGCCTCGTTCGAATTTTTCCGTGTGCTGATTTGTCAAGTGCTGTGAAAACACACAACTACACTTCAGCAAAACGTACTGGCCCGATTTTGGGTTATTCGATTTTGTTCCTATCATCCTGCAGTGGCAGAGATCAGTGTGGTTCGGTCGAACGAGACCAAGACAGACAAACATCCGAATAGACACTTAAAAGTAGCATTTCTTAGGTTTAAGATCATCAGTCTGATCAGTAATCTACTATCATATAATTATGTATGTACAGTTTCAGTTCCAATGAAGGCACAGAGAAAGAGAATTAAAAACCCCCAATCACGCCGGTACCTCCGATGTCTTTTTGGCTGCAAAATGCAAGGTCCAGGAAGAGAGTAACCTCTTGCTGTTGACCTGGTCACCGGTCAGTCTGAATGCCAAATATTAGCACTAATCCAAGCAACCTCATGAATGAAAGTAAGCTTACCCCGGAGTACCATAGGTTAGCGGCGCAATGTAGACAAACATGCTGAAGAGAAGGATAGAGAAAACCACCAGAATAATAGGTCCCTTGATCCCAATGTCTACAAATTGTTTCTTTTTGGCTTTGGTAGTTGGTCCCCAAACCGAAACCGGATAGTTGATGGACTCCGAAAGAATGAATTGCAAAACAGCACCAGCGATAAGGGCAGATGCCAGGTGTGAAGGCAGATAATGATGAACAAAGAGCTGACGGTTCATCAAGAAGAATGGAGCGTAGTGGACACCCCACACAACAAAGAAGAAACCGGCGGAGTTCCACAGACGATTGCGTACAGCTAGAAGCCAACAATGAAATACTAGTTGAAAGGTTAAAAGACAAGCACATACGTTCAGGAATGGGGTCATGGTTTCTTCTTCTGGCTAAGAGATCCGCGCCAAGAATGCCGACATAAATCGAAAGTGCTACCACACAAGTCCACCAACCAACCAGGTTCCCAATTAAGTATATCTGCTTCTGGGTATCACTTTCGGTCCAGAAGCTGATACCGCTGAGAAGGAAAGGCCAGTTGATAGGTCCACTCGCGTAAGGATGGGATGCAGTCAAGCCGGCATTGTGCTGCATCATGAGCAACTGGAGTTCGCCGAACTTTCTGAAAAAGTTCATCGACTTTGGCACCTTCGGAGGTTGAGGGCCAGTACGATTCAAAACGTCTTCACCGGCTGCGATAACCTAATCAGGAAAGATTGCTCAGGATTCATCACATGGTCAAATACTTACCTTCGTCAGCCACGATGTCCTCTACATACCACGTAGCAGTTTTTTCGGTGGGATTTTTGTTGCCGTTAATTTCTTGCTGCCTGAAGGCCCATTCCGGTAACTGCTTAGTGTGTGTCCACATTGAGACTCTCGTTTGCGCATGAATCAGCCTGAAATATCCAGACTTGCTCTTCCAGGCTTCACCATCATGCGCGTCGACGAGAGACATCTGGAAAAGTGTTTCATTATGTCTCGACTTGTCGTCTCTCGGCCAAGTGGTGAACTCTTGATTAGTAGGCATCAAAGGTG
>RCHF01000574.1:0-39742 GCA_003987895.1 Neonothopanus nambi | reverse complement strand
CTCTGGTTGTTATGTTTCTAGTGCTTGTGCATGGTATGTTTCCCTGTCATTGTTAGCATTTTTGTATGATGATCTGAGTGAATCTTTTCTAGGCTTAGTGGGACATATTCTAGTATTGTTGGCAATAATTGAAGGATGGTAGACTTACAAGGTGCATATCTATTCCTAGCTCTGCATGCCAATACTAATTGAAGTTGTTACTCTAGACCACCCAGGCTAGTCTTAGTTATGAGTCCATCTTGGGAGGAAGACAGCAGGTATGTTCTTGTTGGATTTTATTGCATTCATGAGCTAATCCAATAATTGTACTAGATTATACTACCTGCTGATGTTGCCTACTATTGCCATTTGTCAGTGGTAGTATTGGCTGAAGGAATAGTAGTAATGTACTAGGCTTGGAGTATTCTATATAGCAAATGAAATAGATTTTTTTTCACAATAATATGATTATTGTACAGTTGGATTATAGATATATATTGGGCACTAGTCCATCATAAGGTGACCACTGACCTATGCATTGCTATATAGAACTGTACAGATGCTGCCTGTGCCTATACAGAACCATACATAGTAGATATAGATTTCCACAGTTTCAAACAGTTGACATCATCCTTATACAGGCTTACACAGACATACATAGAATAGATAACCACCTTACAGGACCTTGAAGCTGTAAGGTGTTCTGTATGAGCTGTAGTACTGTAGGTCCCTGTACAGTACTATCTAGACCTCTCCAGCCAGCCCAGGTTTTGCTGATGCAAGTGGTAGGGTCAGAGCAGACAGTCACATTCCACGCATTACCAGTGTAGCAGTTGGTGTAACCACCAACGACGTGAGTCCAATGCCAGTTGGTGTCGAGGACGACGGACAAAGACTGAGTTGTGCAGGAACCAGAGCCAGTGCACTTTTGTCAATCGGGCAGAGGGTGGATTCTGCAGTGTTTGTACTGACCTGTTGACTGTAGACAACAGTGAGAGAGACAAAGGAGATGAGCAGCAGTGTGGTACATAGCCAGGTGTAAGTGATTGAGCAGTGAACTGATAGTGAACTCAACCTTTGTTCAGCTCATTCTTATAGTGAAGAAATGGATATTATCTGGGAAGTTGAGGCTCTCTTCTCGAGGACTGGCAGTGACTGAGCAGGGGTGACCATAAATCCGACAAACAGATAGGTGAAAAAAAGATTCAGTGCTTGGACGGTATAGAACGAGGAAAGGCAAAACATCGTAGCTTCAGTTACATCTTGGTGAACACCAGCAAAGAAGTGACCAAGAACAATGAACAAGAAAGGGGCCATGGCGGCCCGTGCTAAATAATCAATTTTTTTCTTTTATTCTCTCACTTCCTTGATGATGGTGATGATGTATACGTGAACACCACTTCTAAAGCTCAATCAGAAACTGAGGAACTCTTCCTTACCCACATACCACCACCAATCTACATCAAACCCAACTTTGACTAAAAAGCTGCATCTGCAGAACCTCATGCAAGGTCTCACAGCGAGATATATATCCCAAGATGCTTCGCAGCTGTAGCTGTGGTATTAGTCCTTACAAAGTCCAGCATTTTGCAAGCTGGGATTGACTGGAGAATAAGCAGAGAGCAATTGAGATGCTAATGGGATTTCAAAATGAAGAGGAAGGAGGGTTTGTGTTAGGAACCCGTTCTCCAGCGTCAACGGACCAAAACTGAACAAGTCATGTGATATGACATACCTCCGGCAATTCCCTCAAAACCACTGAAATTTTAATTTTGCAAATGCTAAGTCATAAAGATTCATTATTACTTCTATACTACTGACTACATACATAGTCATTTAGAGTCATGGAGAGGACCAACTAGTCATAATGAGTCATAGCAGTCAATACTAGTCAATCATTATCCAAACCTAGTCACTTAGATCTCATAACTAGTCATTTTCCTTATTTACATCTCCCAGGAATACAGTATATAAAGCAGCAGTAGTTCTCCTGTAGCCTTAGCTTGAATATTTTGACAATCAATACTGTTAACTGAGAATACTTGGAACCTGAAACCTGACTTTGGCCTTATCTGACAACTCAGATAAGAATTATACTTGGACACAACACTTGACTAGTAATTGAAGAATTCCCAATTACTTATCTACTTGCTCTTGAAGAATTACCAAGAAGCAACTTATACAATCAATATTGACGCTCTACCGACTATTGATATCATTGTCGACGCATTACCGACCCCATTACAATTGAATTACCGACGACTTCCCGGTTTGATTCTTGTAACATTTTACTAACAACTACACTCCACTTAGCTGGTTAGCTTTTTCACATAGAGAACACTAACCTTAACATAATATTCAAGCTTCTTACTGTTCAGCAAGATGGCTATGAGAACTCGAACCACCTGTACTGCACGGACAAGACAGCAATGTACACCTAATCGTTCTAATGAAGTTATTACAGAACATGTTATTACACTGGATAGCGATTTGCATCGATCTTCAACGGAACCTATATCAGTTACGCCGCCCTCATCTTTTGTTCCCTTCACTACACCCGGAAGAACATTAGGAGAAACCCCACAAGGTATTAGCCCAATAAACCCGACTACAGATAATACACAACCTACCAATCCCCCAGCTTCGGGTTTTAATGTCGCAGATTTGACTCCTTTTTCTCCCGTTAGACCTTGACCTTCTCTCTATTTGGAAGTATTACAAGCTGATGTAATTGGAGGACAACGAATGGAGCCATTGGAACCGACAACAACTAATATTGATCGCATTCTTCGGGAACCTTATGAAGGACGCATGCCATCAAATATTAGAATTGTTAACAATCTATCAGGAGAAAGTAGTTCAGAAGAGGAAGAAGAACAGGGGGACTTACCATGTTTGGAAGATGTATCAGACTCAGAACCTGATGATGCAGACAACAAGTCGGATAATGAGGAGGATGAAACGAGATCCCGCTCTCAAGGTCCTTATGTAGATGAATGGCAAGAAAATAGTCCCACAACTCCTATTACTAGTTATTATGGAGGGTTGAGAAGAGCTTTAGGGAGTGAGTATACAGAACCAGCGACCCCTAGTCCAAGACATACTCATAATTTCCCATATCGAGACACTCCTCCTCACATAAGAGACCTCATACAACACGCCTCTCGAAGGGCACAAGATTACCTACAAGAAGAAATAAGGCCCGCTCCCCCTGCCCCACCAAGTACCCCATCAACGCATACAGAACAAGGAGAGGAAGACCCACTTATTACGGTTCCAGCAATCACACGATTCACCGCGTTAGCAATTGCAAGTAGAACACTTCTTCAATGAGTTGGGATCGATCTGGAAACAGAACATAGCAATCATTACTGGGTTAGAAACATGTGTACCTTCACAGAAGCAGACCCTCTGGATATTGCCCAACCATATAGGGAAAGGTTTCAGCTACCCTATAACCAACAAGAATTAATTGAGTTATACAGATACTCACATCGACCCGATATGGCGGAAATTTATAATGGAAGACCTATGTCCCTTCAGCCTACCCCACCAATTACGAGGACCACAGCTGATTATACTTATACCGCTCCTACATTGTGTGTGGTAAATATATCCTCATCAGAAGACTCAGCACATGGAATAAATGAAGAAGTCACTCACCCAACGATTCCTAAAAGTGTTAACGACACTCGGTCTGAAACATCAAGAACTGGTACTGAAAGTTGGCAAGAAGTATCAATACCTTCACAACGAAGCAGTGTAAGGAGTAATGACTCACCGCAGTTCTCTCGAGTAGGTACTCCAATACCCCAAACTGGGAATCGAGTACTTTTCCCTGCTGCCACTGAAGTATTGCGACAATACATACAGTTGACGCCACAATTAGTATGACAAGCAGCACGCGCTGTACAAGGTCGACTACCGACTCCATGGCATCAACCACAACGAGGTATTCAACCAGTCGTTGGACCTATAATTGAAGAAGTATCAACCAACACTTCTAGGTCATCTCATAGATCTAGAAGACCGACACCTTCATCGACACAAGCAGCTCCAGAACCGGAACCTCCAAACAACCATCCACGAAGTCCTACCATATCAGAACAAGGTTCAGAACGAAGTTCGTTAGGCTTGGATTATGATTATTATGACCCAGTACCACCATATCTGGAACCGCCAGCGTATAATCAATCACAACGACCTACAGCATCCAACTGAACTAGGTCCAATGGCGAGTCAAACCATTCATCACGAAGCAATAGAAATCACATACCTCAACTGCAAAGTGGACGACATTCAAACCATTCAAACCCGTTGTCAAGTACTATTGGATCACTGAATTCGTCAACCTTCAGCAATATTTATACTGAACCCTGTGAAGAGTCAGTCCATTCCAGTAATTCAGGGATTCGTGTGTGGGGGGAAGACCAAGGAATACGTGTTATGGCGGATGATGGTATACGTGTTATGGCGGATGATGGTATACGAGTAACACCTATAGTAAGTGAATCTATTAATACTAACCACAATAGAACAAGGACTCGAACTAGAGTAGAAAATTGGTGCACCAATCTGGAAGAAAGGATACGACGAGAACAAGACTCACAAATTCCATCAACATCTACTCCTTTCCCTAACTGCAGACTATCAACCCCCACTATGGCTGCAGTAGCAGAATTAAGACGACAAGCAACGGGATCAGCAACGTTACCTACACTTCAAAGAAGTAATGTCTGATTTCAACCCTATGATCAAATGGAAGCAGGACCGTCAAGGTTGCAACGTACTGAAAGTTCAAATGCATCATCAGGAATATCAAATCTTCGGAGAACTCAATGATATCCCTTTATACCTAATAAAGGAAAGAATCTGATTCGAACAGCAGGAGGAGGACCACTGAATGATCCCAATGATCCAGGGGACCTTCCTATTGACAACAATTCAGAAGATAACGATACACCAAATCACGGACCAAGAACACCCACAAATCATCAAGTCCAACTAGGAGGACCATTGGATCCAGGAGGACCAGGAGGACCACCACCATTTGACCCAGGCGATGGCGATGGAAATTCGGACTCAGATGATGATCGAAGTGAAGGTCGTAGAAATCAACAAATGGGTAGAGATGGGCAAGATGGTCGAGATGGTCGAGACGGCAGAGATGGACGAGATGGGCGCAACATCAAAGAAACTGAGGAAAAACGTCAACGTGAGGAAATCAATAGGGCCTTGAACAGGGAATCAAAACTTGATATCAATAAGCCCAAAGAGTTTGATGGAACTGACCAAAAGGAATGGTCAACTTTCATTGACAGTTGTTCAAATATGTTTGATGCCAAACCCACCATCTATTCAACACAGAAGTCGAAAATTACTTTTGCAGCATCGTATCTCGCTGGAGCGGCACTTAGGCATTACAATAACCTTCAAAAGAAGCAACGTGATGGAAATAACATTCCGGCCCTAGAAATTTGGGATGAGTTTGTAACCGCTTTTTCTAGATTATTTGGCTTACATGACGAAACTCTTTATTCACAATCTACATTGGATACGATTCGTCAGTGATTCAATGAAGTATTTGCTGACTTCTTAGTACGTTTTGAAGACGTAGCGAATAAAACTAAATATAACGATCCGGCAAGGAGGTATCAATTATTGAGACAAATTCACGCAGATCTAAGAAATCGACTTACGTTCCACAGAAGGATCCCTGAAAGTTATGACGAGGTGGTTGAACGGTTATTAGAATTAGATAGCACAGCTGAGGCATTCAATGATATAGGAATGGGTGACGCACGTTATAATAGGACATGGAATACGCAAGAAGAAGACTCACCACGTAATTTTTGACCAAGGTTCGCACAACGAAACACTACAAGTCCCACGTATCCACGACAGAACATTCGACCACCTGAAAATCCACCAAGGAATTGTGCGACAGCAAACACAGCTAATGTAGTTAATGGCCCACAAACTGCAACTAAACCACTGCCTCGAATCTCTCAAGAAGAATATGAAAGAAGGATGAAAGAACAACTATGTATTAGATGTGGGGAATCAGGTCATTTTGGTAGACAATGCCCAACTTACACAGTCATGGGAAGGGCTACTCATGAGGACCCAAATAACAACATAGAGACACGAGAAGAAATTGCTATGGGAAGGGCATCATTCACTGATAATACTCACGATCAACAAGGACAGGTTTACCTTGAAGCAGAAGGAATTGATGGATTGATTCAAATTGACGATACCGTCTTCGAAAGGGACCTGTTTGAAGAGGAATATGAAAGTATCCATGATCAGGGAAATGGGAATGGGGCTCAGGATGGGAGGGAAGATTCTTGAGCCAAGAATTAACAAACCCTCAACAGTTGTATGGAGTAAAAACGGAACCGGCCACTATAATGTCAAGGTCAGAGGAAGCATTCATTATACCTACTAAACTTTTTTCTTCAGACACACCGACTCATCATGTGTTACTAGATACGGGTGCAACCAAAGCGTTTATGGATATCAACATTGCGAATAAATATGCAAATCAAATAGAACAACTACCTTATGCAATCCCCTTACGACTGTTTGACGGTGAATATACGTCTGCTGGAAATATAACCCATGGAATTACAACAAAAGTCTTTTTTGAAGAAAATGTTACTCACAAAGCTACATCCAGATACACCAATCGCATTAGGACTGCCGTGGTTCCACAAATATAACCCATCCATTGACTGGACAACACTAACGATCACATTAGACAACGGCATTCAGTTATTAGCTGCACAAGTAAGAGATCTTCAACATAAATACCCGAGTAAACCCACGATGGAGGAAGAACCTGAACAGGTAAGCTTAATGCCAAGTCTAGATTTAGACGATCCTATACTTCTTCAAGAAGATGAATGTGAAGAGTATTTCAGAGAAAAATATTTAGCACAGGAATCACGAAGAAACACGGGAAATAAAGACATACCAATGATTCAAGTTATAAAAGCAACTACCTTTATTAAACTCATGGAATCAGGATGTTCGGCAGCACTCTTGTATATCATCCCTGCTAATGAAGAAATAAACATCAGTGCACAAACAGCAAAGACAGACGAAGAAGAACACTACAGGCTTAAAGGTCTCAAGCAAGTGTTAAATCCAAAGAAACCCTCGGATCAAGAAGTACTAGAAAAGTTTGTACCTCAAGAGTATCAACGATTTGCCAAGGCTTTCTCGTCAGTCGAAGCTAAAACGTTACCTCAACATAGACCCTACGATATTCACATCGATACCATAGAAGATAAACTGCCGCCATATGGAAAACTGTATAACTTGTCAGAAACTGAATTAAAGGTACTAAAAGACTATATCGATGAGATGTTAGAAAAAGGATTTATAAGACCTTCAAACTCACCAATTGGCGCTCCAGTACTATTTGCAAAAAAGAAAGACAGAGGGTTACGACTGTGTGTCGATTATAGAGCATTAAATCAACTTACAAAAAAGAACCATTACCCACTACCTTTAATTGGGAATCTAATTGACCAGCTTCGCAAGGCAAAGATATACTCCAAACTTGACCTAAGGGCTGGCTATAATAATATTAGGGTATTAGAAGGGCATGAATGGAAGACCGCATTCCGTACAAGATATGGCGCATATGAGTATCTTGTTATGCCTTTTGGACTTACTAATGCCCCCTTGGTATTTCAACATTTTGTGAATGATGTCTTCCGGGACATGGTGGACGACTTCGTTATAGTTTATCTGGATGACATCTTAATATATTCAAACAACGAAAAGGAGCATAGAGAGCACGTATCTCGAGTATTGCAACGTCTCGAGGAGCACGATCTTCATATAAAACCTGAAAAATGTGAATTCCATACTACCTCCGTTGAATATCTAGGCGTTATTGTTTCACCAGAAGGAGTAGTGATGGATCCGAAAAAAGTCGACATTATACAACGATGGGAAGCGCCAACTACAGTCAAAGAGTTACAATCATTCCTTGGATTCGCAAATTTCTATCGAAGGTTCATAGACAATTTCTCCGGAATAGTAAAACCCTTAACAAGACTCACCGGAAAGAATGTGGAATGGGAATGGACTACCGAATGCAATGAAGTCTTTAACCTGTTGAAGAAGTCATTTCAGGAGGCCCCACTATTGCGACATTTTGACCCTGACTTACCTATCGTTGTAGAATCTGACGCTTCAGATTACGCTATCGCCGCAATTATTTCCCAAATCGACCCGGTCACAAATGAGATACATCCTATTGCATTTTATGCACGAAGCATGAATGGAGCTGAACTGAATTATGATATTTATGACAAGGAGCTATTAGCTATAGTTGAGTCATTTAAGCAATGGAGGGCTTACCTGGAAGGAGCTAGATACACCATTCAGGTCTTTACTGACCACAATAACTTACAATGGTTCTCAACTAAGAAAATGCTCAGCTGAAGACAAGCCCGTTGGTCTGAGTTTCTCTCGGGATTCGACTTTGTTATTAACTATCGGCCGGGGAGATTAGGCAGCAAACCTGACACGCTAACTAGACGATCTGACGTATACCCAAAGAAATCAGCTCAGGACGTAGCAAACAAAGAAAATAACAAGATTTTACTAACGGCAGAGCAACTAGCAGCAACCTTAATTATGAACGAAGAATTACTACTTACCAAGATAAGAAATGCCAACAAGGATCGTTATTGGAAGGAACACGAACCAACAGAAACCACGGAAGAGCTTAGCACTTTTAAAGTCGAAGATGGATTCCTGCTTCGAGAAGGGTTAATTTATGTCCCAAACAATGGCGATCTACGCCTAGAAATCCTACAACTATATCACGACCATAAATTAGTAGGACATCCAGGAATAAGAAAAACAGGAAAACTTATACGTCGAACATACTTTTGGCCGGGAATGCAGTGCGACATCAAACGATATGTTCGAAGCTGTCACGAATGTTTGCGGAGTAAAGCCAGCCGATGGAAACCATTTGGGTTATTAAAGCCTTTACCTATCGGAGATTGACCGTGGAGCTCTATATCGATGGACCATATTGGCGAACTACCAGTATTGAATGGATTCAACGCTATCCTAGTAGTAGTATGTCGACTAATGAAACAAGCAATCTTTATACCCTGTCGAACGGATGACAATGCATCAGATTTAAGTAAGCTTTTTATAAGGCATGTTTTTGCTAAACACGGCTTACCTAGTGACATTGTATCGGACCGCGGAGCAACCTTCGTATCAAGTTTCTGGAAGTCCTTATGTGAATCATTGGAAATCAAAACAAATTATTCGTCAGCTTATCATCCGCAAAGTGACGGACAAATGGAACACACGAATCAGTCCTTGGAACAATACTTACGACTATTTGTCAACTACGACCAGAGCGACTGGGAGGAATGGCTGCCATTAGCCGAATTTGTATACAATAACTCACCGAGTGATTCTACAGGTGTAACACCCTTCTTTGCAAACAAGGGATTTCATCCAAAACTTACTATTTCTCTGAAAAGCGTCCTGAGTCACCTGGCACATATGAAAGCAAGAGAGCTTAAAGAAGTACACGAGTACCTCAAACATGAAGTCAGCAGGAGTAATATGATATCAGAGAAATACACAAACCAGAAACAAGGAATGACTCCAAAAGACTGGAAAGTTGGGATGAAAGTTTGGCTAAATTCCCGGAATATCAAAACCAAAAGACCCACGAAAAAATTGGATTACAAACAGTTCGGACCCTTTGCAATAACTAAGAAAGTATCAGATCACGCGTACCAGATAGCGTTGCCCAGAAATATGCGTACCCTCCATAATGTGTTCCATGTCGATCTGCTAACACTTGACCCCAAAGAGTATTTTCCACAGTGACGGCAACCTCCTCCACCTACGGTCGAAGTCGACGACGAACAACATTATGAGGTGGAGACAATCTTGGATAATCGAAGAAGGAGGGGGAAAATGGAATACTTGGTTCGTTGGAAAGGGTACGAACCCGAAGACGACACGTGGGAACCTATACGCAATGTCGTAGGATCCCAAGACCTAATACAAGAATATCATGAAGCACATAAAGATAAGGAGAACTTACGAGAAGGAGAGTTAGAAAAAGCAGTGGAACAGGAGTCACAGAGGGATTAAGGGGCGCTCGAGGAATAATAAAAAGAAAAGAAAATCTTCATAGTCAACGTCAAACAAATCATATGGTACACAATGTCGAACTCGATACTAAGGCTTCTGTAAGAAATTTTTCCTCGTCAAATTCGCGATTTCCAACCCTTCAATTCTCACCGGGATATACCAACTCCTCGCTCTCACGAACAGAATCGCTTGATTCCCATGATTGTACCTCGGAAACGAAGGGAGCACCAATGGACCAAGCGCTCGGTAACGTCAAACCGGAAATCTGAGAAAGGAATCCCACCGGATTACTCATACGAAGCTCCTGAAGTCGTTGATTGACCAGGATATCACGAGATTGAATGGCTTGGAAAATTAGGGTATCCAATTTGCAAAAGCTATCAAGAAGCCAACGCTTGAAGGAGTCAGGATACGGGTTATGAGGAGAGTCAGCAAGAATCAAAGATTTAACGCTCTGCAAGATGGTGTTCAACCCTTCACGCAGACTTTGGAAATAGGGATAAGGCTTGGCACGAAGACCACAATAAGCAATATCGGCTAAGAGAGTCATACAACGAGCGTTCTCCTGGATAGTATCCTTCGCCTCCTGTAATTCCTTACGACATTCTTCAAGTTCACGATTCCTCCGAGTCTGGGTGTTAAGCAATGAGTAGTGAGATCGACGCATACGTTGATAGCGGCTCAGAGCACCGCTACACTCTGTGGCGAGGTAGGTGAGACGATGATAATCAAGACGATATTGTTGAATCTCGATATCTTTTTGTAACAATTGACTGTAATGGATCAGTTAAATTATGGATAAAATTCCCCTATGGATATAGGACTCACGATTGCAAGCTAACCACGGATGCGTCCGAAACCTCTTTCTGCTTGGATAAGTCAGCGAGCTTTTCGGTTAAGTCTTCGACAGTTCTATATATCATAAACATTAGGCAGATTAAGGAGGAATATCGATGGGGCCACATACCTTTCGAACTCGCAATGATGATCAAATGGAACGGGGCTGTAAGAAGCAGGAGTCTCCACTCCGTTGGTAGGGGGAACTCTAGAATAAATAATTGAAGTGCGAGGTGATGATTCAATAGGTAATGGACCCACGAATTTGGGGAACCGAGTAACACTAGATTTGAAGGACTGGCCCAAGATAAACTACCCAGTGAGACAAGACCCACGAAGAGCGAATTGTTGATAGAGTTAGGGGATGACGGCTGTTCAACGGAATTGGAAACGGTGTTGATATTCAGAGACATTGTTAACAATGGGTAATGTTGGAATCCGAGAGAAAGAATAACGCACCTTTATATCTTTTTCAGACACTCCAGACCCTGTCATCGTTATCCACAAATCATTCACGTTTCCCAACCGAAATTCTGAACGACAAAGGAATCTTGCCAGATAGGAAGTTTGCGCATTGAAATACGGATGGAGGTTGAGGGCAAAGTCGAAATACCAGTCGCATTCCTCATCGCTATCGTCGTTCCCTCGTAAAATGAACTCGTCCACACGAAACATCGTTCAAGTGATCCCGCCTTGCATCCAATTCCCGCAGAATTGTCATCGATTTCATGGAGAAAGCGTTATCCAAAAATCATCGAGTGAATAAAGTAAAGATAGCGTACCAAGTTTAAGGAAATTAAGGGGACGCAAAACCTCCTAACAATAACCTCCAATCGAAAGACTAGGATGAGGACGAAGAACGTACAACGCGTAAGAAACCACAAGCTGTCGAAGGCTCCAGCTGGAAAGGAGGGAATACTGTTAGGAACCCGTTCTCCAGCGTCAACGGACCGAAACCGAACAAGTCATGTGATATGACGTACCTCTGGCAATTCCCTCGAAACCACTGAAATTTTAATTTTGCAAACGCTAAGTCATAAAGATTCATTATTACTTCTATACTATTGACTACATACACAGTCATTTAGAGTCATGGAGAGGACCAACTAGTCATAATGAGTCATAGCAGTCAATACTAGTCAATCATTATCCAAACCTAGTCACTTAGATCTCATAACTAGTCATTTTCCTTATTTACTTGTCCCAGGAATACAGTATATAAAGCAGCAGTAGTTCTCCTGTAGCCTTAGCTTGAATATTTTGACAATCAATACTGTTAACTGAGAATACTTGGAACCTGAAACCTGACTTTGGCCTTATCTGACAACTCAGATAAGAATTATACTTGGACACAACACTTGACTAGTAATTGAAGAATTCCCAATTACTTATCTACTTGCTCTTGAAGAATTACCAAGAAGCAACTTATACAATCAATATCGACGCTCTACCGACTATTGATATCATTGTCGACGCATTACCGACCCCATTACAATTGAATTACCGACGACTTCCCGGTTTGATTCTTGTAACATTTTACTAACAACTACACTCCACCTAGCTGGTTAGCTTTTTCACATAGAGAACACTAACCTTAACATAATATTCAAGCTTCTTACTGTTCAGCAAGATGGCTACGAGAACTCGAACCACCCGTACTGCACGGACAAGACAGCAACGTACACCTAATCGTTCTAATGAAGTTATTACAGAACATGTTATTACACCGGATAGCGATTTGCATCGATCTTCAACGGAACCTATATCAGTTACGCCGCCCTCATCTTTTGTTCCCTTCACTACACCCGGAAGAACATTAGGAGAAACCCCACAAGGTATTAGCCCAATAAACCCAACTACAGATAATACATGACCTACCAATCCCCCAGCTTCGGGTTTTAATGTCGCAGATTTGACTCCTTTTTCTCCCGTTAGACCTCGACCTTCTCTCTATTCGGAAGTATTACGAGCCGATGTAATTGGAGGACAACGAACGGAGCCATTGGAACCGACAACAACTAATATTGATCGCATTCTTCGGGAACCTTATGAAGGACGCACGCCATCAAATATTAGAATTGTTAACGATCTATCAGGAGAAAGTAGTTCAGAAGAGGAAGAAGAACAGGGGGACTTACCACGTTTGGAAGATGTATCAGACTCAGAACCTGATGATGCAGACGACGAGTCGGATAATGAGGAGGATGAAACGAGATCCCGCTCTCAAGGTCCTTATGTAGATGAATGGCAAGAAAACAGTCCCACAACTCCTATTACTAGTTATTATGGAGGGTTGAGAAGAGCTTTAGGGAGTGAGTATACAGAACCAGCGACCCCTAGTCCAAGACATACTTGTAATTTCCCATATCGAGATACTCCTCCTCACATACTTGTATTGTCAGCCTGCGTCTCCCAGACGCAGGCCAGGACGAATTCGTGTTGGGATTCCTGATATACAATCAACCCTCAACATAATGAGAAAATATCTACTCATACATAACATAATACAAATTGAAACTTTTTGCAGAGAAATTATATATGTGTATATTGAGAGCACACTGCTATCTTCACCAATGCTAGTCACATTATATTACAGCTGTTACAGGTGGAAAATCAGTCTAGTAAAGGCACACTTATCAAGTTTAACTACTTTATCTTAATGTATACAGCACCATAGGCCATCTTGTCTTTGCACCTTTGAAGATTGACTGCTCTGCCACCACTGAGATTTCCAGCATACATGAATTTATGACCATTGTTGTAATCTGCCCCATCATGGTTCCAAACAGAACCATTGTCTTCCACAACACGTGCTATATAATGGTGTTCACCTAGGTAAACCACTCCACGGAGTTCATATGTATGGCATGCTCCAAATATGTGTATATCAAAGGTTCTGTCTATATAGAAGGAGTTACCACTCCTGTTAGTAGGCTCAAAGTGGCATGAAATTATCTCTGGAGCATACTGCAAGGTCTGCTTATAAATGACAGGACTCTTACAGATATTGCAGTGGCTAGCAGTGTCATGATATAAGTGGTTCATCCATTCAGAGACTGATTTGGATGGGTTTCTATTTCTTTCAAATACAGGACTATGTTGGGAGTGGTCTATTCCACGAGGATGGCCATTGGTACAGATCTTCTGGACAAGGATAATATCATGATTACAGTCCTCTAGCAGCTTGTCCATTATCAATGGCACTGCAGTCATATTTCCCCAACCAAAATCTGTTGGGCTTCTGGCATGTAAGATGCGCCTCATATGATCTCTTACATCCTCTAAAGGCAAATGACCTGTACGGCATAAATCAAAGTTGTGTGACAATAAGGGCAGGATACCATTGTCTGTGGCACAAAAGTGGGCATCCCACCGGTCTGGATCTGAGCACCACAGAGTATACAGTATAGATATTACAACATCATATGCACAACTATTGCTGCTCCATTTAGGACCAATTCTGTTAGCACTTTTTCTAGAGTTGAATCCATTGGCCACCCCACCTTTACTACCTTCTGCAGCTGTAGATTTTGGCCTAGATTTCTTTCTAGTCAATTCTTGAGAATTCACTAGAGTTTGGGCACCAGTGTTGGCAGGAGTTGATGGGATGTTGCTGGAAAGACTGGGACACAAGGTAGTTTCTGAACCAGCTGGAGGGTTTACTGGAATGGAACTGTTTTGAGCCAAAGGTATAGTACCTTGAGCAGGTTTGAGTCTAGAGTCATTTTTTGTGAGAGTGCTTTTGTCTTCCTTCTTGTTATGGTCCTGTGATACAATCTCCCAATTATTATATACTATGTCATCATCAGTTAGTGGATCTGATTTGGACCACTTTAGAGCAGTGTGAATACCATGAGGAACATAAGAGTAGCCTTTCCAGTCCCGAAATGCCTTTATCAGTGCATTCCGCCTTTCAGCCATCTGAATAGACACAGGCAGCTTACCTGTGAATCGGATCTTGGTTATGTCATCCAGCAATTCCAACTCTCTATATTCTCTTCTTAGGGCACGAGAGGCTCCACCCACTATCTTGTGAGGGTGGAAGCTCTGAAGTATCAAAGTTCCAGCAGAAGTGGCACTCCTAGATAAAGCAGTATAGTAACCATGGAAGTTCCTACAGTGCTGCAAGTCTACTGGATTAAAAGGCCTGGTTTTCCCTTGAGAAGCATAGTCTGTCATAGAGAAACAGGGTAAGACTTCAACTTGTGTCCTTGCTATGTGTACAGAGGAGTCATCTGGAAGGCTCACCCACATAGTACAAGTGCTTGGAGACAAAGGTACCACATTTTCAGGTAGGCCAGGAATGCAGATATTCTTGGGAGGGTTTGACAATTTTACAAACAGTGTATCAAGGACTTGTTGTCCCCTGGAACCTGATTTTGATTGCCATGCATATATAGTACCTTCTTGACCTTTGGTTATACAGAGCTCTGTGGCTAAATTAGTGCGTATCATAATTGGCATATTTATACAGAGAGAAAGCTTAGCAGACAGATTATCCTGAGAAGCACTATCAGGCAGATTCCATAGAATGTGCTGCAGAGTATCAGTCATCTCCTTAGGTTGACGAGTCTGGCCAGGTGATCTATAAGTCTTGGTGGGAGTGTCTTTTACTGGTTTGACAACATCATCAGAAAAGAAATCTACCAGTTTTTGACCAGACTCGCAGGCAAATCGCAAGGACCCCAGCCTATTAATCTCATCCTTGTCTACATTCCTGGCAGTAATTATAGGTACCTCTCTAAAGGTAGGATCCAACAAGGAGGGTGAGTTGTCCAGTTGTCCACCAGTATGAGTAACCCTGGTGTTAAGGAAAGCAATGTCTGCAGGAGTACACCTCTTATATCTCATGTTCTCTAATGCTGTTCGGAAACGCACATCATCTTTAGACATACCCACACACCTCATATTTTTTCTTAGAATGACAACAGTAGTAAACTCATGCCAGAGTGCCTTACCAATAGCTTCCTCCTGTTTTCTAAGCTCCATACCAGACCTGCCAATGGTATCACTGTATAGAGATGAGGATTCTCCCCCAATTACAGGTGGCAATTGAGCAAAATCACCAGCCACAATCATATTCATACCACCAAATGGTATACCTTCCTTGCAGGATGCCATAGCCAACCTTTTGCTAATCTGATACAGCTCTCCTGCTGAAACCATAGAGATCTCATCAATAAACATATAATCTACACCCTGGAGCCGTTCTCTTACTAGAGGAAGTGTGTTTTTACTTGTTCTCTCTGATATGCTCAATACAGAATGATATGTTGAACCACCCAGGAGTGAAGCAGCACTTCCAGTAGGAGCTACTACAATGAACCTGTGACTCTCTGACCTTTGAGCAAAGAAATGAGACAAGGCTTTCAAGACTTGTGATTTACCAGTTCCACCCATCCCTCCTATGTACATCTTAAGCTGTCCTGAGTATGGACTAGAAGCATGATTTGCCACTATACGGAAAGCTCGATCCTGCTCTTCATTGAGACTGAAAAGAGCAGAACTATCATCAATGAAAGTCTGAAGCTCACCAGCATGAAAAGCATGCTCCAAATAGGACTTGTCAATAATTTTCACCTGGTTACTGCTGACACAAAGTTGGGTAGATTGAACAGTTTGTTCAGTAGTCTGCCTAGAGGCATTGTTATACTTGATAGCTAAGACTTCTTCTCTTGTCTTCAGCACCAGCTTCTTCCATTCCATTCCAGTGAGAGTTCTAGAGGGAGCTTGTCTAGTCCTCACATCATCTATAATATTTCCAGACATTGGAGTAGTCCAACCTAGTGTAGACAATAACATTCTTACTTTCTCAGTTTGTCGAAGACGTGATGAGTGCACAGGACCAAGCATGATATCATCATGATCTGAAGCCAACTTATCCATATAACCATCCTCGTGATCTGAATGATTCTGGAAAGGATCAACAGGATCATCACAGTCTTGCTTGTCTTCTAACCATTCTGGATCCAACTCCCAACTTGGCAGCAGATCTGCACCTGCCCTGAGCTGAGCCCGATAGTCATCCCGAGCATCTAGGCACTCATATCTGACTTGAAAATTATCCATTAAGGAGATTTGTCTCTTGGAGAACTTATGAGTATCAAAAGTGCTACACCAGCTTGAGTTACTCAATTTCAAGTCCTTTCCACTGCGCCATGGCTTGAACAGAGTAAGCATAGTGCAGCAGTAATATTCACGATCACCTTTGTCTCTCCTAGGTAGAGTGGCACCCAAGAAATTGGCCACAAATATATCACTGTCAGGATGTAATTCTAGAACATGAGAGCGATAAAGGGGATGAGATGGAGCAAAAGGTTTACAGCCCTTTCTTAGCTGGACATGATAGGATGTACCTGTATTACATTGTGAACTAGGTGGTACAATAGTTTGTTCCTGTGAGTCTGAGGCATAACTGGAACCTTGATCATTGGTGTAGCAGGAAGATTCTGACAAGTAAGAGGCTTCATCATGTAAGCTGGAAGAAACAGAGCATGTAGAGAGAAACTCTTCTTCATCTACCTCCAAGTCAGCAAGTGAGTCATCTACATCTCCTGAGTCAGACTGGTCAGCAGCTTTAGTCTTTGTTTTACCTCTTGAGGTACCTGCTTTAACAGTAACTCGCTTACACAGACAGATGAACTGATAAAGAGACATCTGCTTCAATTCAGCAGGCCTGTGCACATAATCATCCACAGAAGAATATCCTACCAGTTTTCCACCTCTTTTAAGCAAGGTTACCTTTTGCTCTTGCTCTCCAGGATCTTTCTCATGCCAGTATCTTCTGGCTTCTGTTACATAGTTCTGCCAATAGAATGGCTTAAAAGTATGATCAGTATAGTGATCTGGATTTCCTAAAAGATACATACAAACCATGGGTGCACCCATCTCCATTTTGGTAGTGAGTAAGTTAACAGTCTTGGTCATCAAACTTCTTGCCTTTTCTTGACTAGAAAGATTGCCATTGACTAGCTCAAGGTTGCGAGTGAACATTGTTCTTATACTGTCAAATATAACATGTGTTTTCAGTGAAGATTTTGTAATATAGTCAGAAACATACAAAACCACTGCCTTGATTGCAGTTCCAGAGGAAAGATTTGTGACATCTGTATTGCACCTGAAAATATAGGTCAACAAAGGAGTGAACATATTTAACCAGGGCTCTCCTTTCTTCATATATATGCCACCAGTGTCAGGGTCTACTAAGGTCTCTGAGTAGAGAGGCCTAGGAAACCTAGCCTTACATCGTCCCCATCTATTGTCTTTACAACCCTTGTACAGGTGATTTAACTTGACTGAACCATCCTTAGCAATATTACGTTGGCAGTTATGTACATTGGAACAGCTTACCAGATCATCAACAGTGTGTTTATATGAGTCCATCCAATTCTGCATGGCTTGGCAATCAGCACAATCACTATCTGCCTCCTGAAGCTTGTGAGAAGAACAAAAAGAGGGTGGTGGTACAGGCATAGATTCTACAGGGTTTCTGTATCCAGGAGTGTCAGCTTCAGCTGCAACTCTTTCTATAACTTCTGAGTGTGTGCCATCCAAGTACTCACCACAATGTATGCTCTCCAACCATTGAACTACTTTTTTTTGCCAACTTGACTTAGGGTCCAGAATTTTGTCTCTCATGACCTGAGGATTGACAGAGTTTTTGAGCCATAACAGAAGATGGAGGTGTAAAGTAAGTCTACCTTGTTGTTCCACAGTTCCATAGTGAGCATTATGGTGCCCATAGACTCCTCTGTGTGCACTACCATCACCAAGAACATCAGTAATAAAAGTCTCTACCATAAAATGGAAGAACCTAGCAGCAGCCACAGGATTTCTGCATACACGCCTAATACGCTCATCATTGCCTAGAGGAAGCTCTGGTTGGAAAGGCTCATCAAAACCAGCCCAGTAAATGGAAATTGGGTGTCTCTCATCAGCAGGAGAGAGGGTAATATACAAAGAAGGTGCTCCTTTGTGAGCAATCAGGGACCAAATCTCATTTTGCATATACTTTTTGGTGGTAGTGGAACCATCCACATCTCTGGCTATGTGGTCCAGGTCCCCTAAAACTTGATAGCATGCTTGCTCTTCTGGAGTTCTGGTATTCAAAGGGATGCTATCACCTTGTGCTAGTCTACTAGCAAGAGAACTTAGTACTGTTTGATTCAAATTAAGGAGCCGATCTGCTATAATGTTGAAGGATGACTTGTTAGCAAGCAGCCATCCTGAATTGCTAGACTTCTTCATCTGCAGATGGCTGAAAACCACAAAAGGGAAGTGTACATCAGTTTGGAACCTTTTATCATGGTACATAAGAAGGAATTTAACATGATCTTTCTCAGAAAGCTCTGTGGAACCCAGACAGCCCAACCCATAAGGAAAAAGCCAAGGGAACATCTTGGGGTAGAGGCGAGTATTGTTCCAAAGAGACAATGGTGTTTCAGAATGACCTACAGCTAGCACTTTCCCTCCAGAGTCAAAATGCTGAAAGGCCTTGGCTTTAAGTTGAGCCACTGTAAAATTACGTCCATTCATCTCTTCACCAGTCAGACCATGAACTGAAAAAGAGCACTCCCCATTCTCTACCCCATCCTCTTCTTCCATATCATGTACACTGGTGCCTTCTGGAGTTTTGTTTGTCTCAGAGTACTTCCACTCAACAGAACAAGGAGGTGAGGACTCTGAATACTGTGCCAAGTTAGCCTCTGATATAACCACATCACTGTAATCAGGATGATTAAGGATTAACCAGTCAAGTGCTCTCTTAACTTCCTTACGTCTTACAAGGAAAGGAGTCCTTTTGAAGTCTGCTTCAGTGGGCTTGGCTGGGCCAGTGAATAGTATAGCCAAGACCTCATCCATTTCTGAACGAGGGGGTGGCAGCTCATTGTAAATCTTAGGAACAGGTGATTCAAAGGCAATAATATTGGCTTTCATCTTTCTTTGACCTGTGGATAATTTTGCAAAGCAGCAGGAAGTGCGTACTCTGGCAATAAGAAGCCGTTCCATGTAACGTAGGCAAGATAATTCATTGGGTACTTCACCCAACCAGAGACCATTTGCAAGCGCAAGATCTGGTACAATATCCTTTCGCAAACTGGCCCTGCAGGTGCCACATATCTGACTGCATCGACGGTCAAGGACAGGTGAGTCATACTCTTTTATAGGATCAGACACTGACTYAYGAGRCAAACGTGTTACACCAGGAAGGTTAAGTAGGTGCAAATGACCCTTAACAGCCTTAAGCCTAGACAGATCTGCCTGTGGAGTTAACTGGCCACATACTGCACATCCTGCCTCTTGAATTTTGTCATGTTCTAACCTTGAGCAAGCACTCCTAATAGCAGTAAATGCAAGTTCATCATCAAGAGGTGCTGGGGGAAAGGGGTACTTTGTATTGTCCCAAGGATCTGCTATGTTTTTATTTTTTCTATTGGTAGCCTTAGAAGGGCGAACATTGATTACAGTAACAGCTCTAGAGCAAACACCAGTGCATTTGTGAGAGACCAAATGTGCTAACACCTCCTCCTGCGAAGCATGATGGCGTTTGAGAGAGTGCATGCCTGCAATTTTCCTGGCATCAGTCACACATACCTGCCTTGCTAAATCAATTAGAGGAATTTTGCAGTAAACATGAGAATGGAGAGGATACTTATCCAAATCACAATCGTAGACATGGCACGCAAAAGTGTAAGAATAGTCCAAAGGTTCGTTTAGCTGCACCCCTTTTCCAACAATGAAATCTTTGAAGAAATCATAGGGAATAAGTGGTTTAGGGTGACTGCCTTGAAGATGGTCGAACCTGGTAGAAGAAAAGCATGGTGAGGAGGGGTCACAGGTGTTAGAAGAAGGTGGGGGAGCCACACTGAAAGAAGTATTAGCTATAGACTCAAGCTCCAGCTTTCGCAGTGTATGGCGGTTCCTAGTAGAAGCACAAGGGAAGCAGTTGTAAAAAGGAGACTTGGAGAGCATCCAGACATTCAGCAAGGGCAACCTTCCAGGTACTAGCCACCTTCTGGGTACTTTAGACCTTCCGTACAACAGAACAACCTTATAAAGCTTCATCCAGAAGCTTTGAACTAAGGATGATAAGACTCTATAAAACTGTGTGAAAGGTAAGTATACTCTTGCAGAAGAAAGGTGGAGCGAAGATCCAGCAGCTTCCAGCAATAGCAGATATTGAGGGTAGCGAAGCCGCTCACTGTTAAGGATATCTGGACATTTGCCATTGGCAGTTACTAGATAGTATATTCTAACCTCACATTCAGAATAATTACAGCATATTCTTCTAAGGGCCGCTGAATACTGTGATTTGGTGACAAAACCCCTGGTAAGCCACAGTGCAACCAGGCTAGCCTGTGTTCGAACAGACATTGGAGTGCCACAGGCCCAATGAATCTCCCAACTGGAACGAATATTCAAAAAATGGAAGTGAATGAGAGTTTGATTGACAGGGTGTACAATGGTACAAAGCTTTTCTATAAAAAGATTGGACAAGAAGGTTAAATGAGAAGAGAGCCACTGCCCTGCAGATGAAGCAAAATATAAAATGGTACAGTGGTTATATGAGGAAAGCACATCATAGCTGATACAGCCAAACCCAAAGGGTCTAATTATACACAGAGAGGACATCGTCCCAGTTTTTGAAGGATGAGGCATAACACCTTGCCAAAAAGACAGCAGTTTGGTAAAAAATCTCATAGAGATCTCCCTTGTAAAGAGGGTGCCTGAAGAGGTGGCATACCATGACTGCAAACGCGTGTAGCCACAGCTGGGTACATGTACCCACAAAGAACAGTTGGTGACCAGTACAGGTTTCTCCAAGACTGACCTACTAGGAGACAGAGCCAAATATAGAGTTTTGTCCAGTTGGCCACTGGAGAGTTCACGAGGACTCAAGGTGGGGACTGAGAAAGTGGAAGCGATAGAGGATACACCAAAGGGTAATGAACTGTTGTCATGGCTAGAAAGAGGACTCGAGAGATTCAAATAGGCTAAGAGGAGAGTAACGTGTTGGTAAGAATAGAGAGTATACATAACATAGAAGCTGCTCACCAAAAGTATAACCATCCAAAGCATCACCACAGCAGTTGGCAGGCACCAAGGGAAAGACACGATTGTCAAGCAGGAGCGTGAGGTCAACTGCAGCCTGGTCCAGTGGTGCTATGATGCAAACAGAACATATAGGTCAGTTCACAGAAGATAAAAACAAAAAAATAGAGTGAAGTAAATGGGGTCTATAAAAACTAAAAAAGAAAAAAGACAGAACATAACTCACCTGAAGTAGACTGACAGGAGGGAAACACACAGATGAAGGTAATAAATACCGATAGGAAGGCAAGCACATGCCAGAGTATGAACAGTCTCATCACAGACAATAATAACTAGGAGTCAAACATTGAATGCTACACCGTTATGTATCTGCAGATTCAACAAACCAAAAGATATCACGGGATTGGCTCACGTGCGCACGTGATAGATCATGCTATATAACACACTAGTGCATTCATTGTAAACAATACTTCGGAAGTCTTTTGCAGAAGGAAGGGCGATCGCTTGCCATGGCTGTAGCTGCGAGCACTTCATCTTTGCAACAGACACAGCATCCCTTGTTACCTACGAACACCCCTCTAGGAGTCTAAATGGCAAAAAGGATCGACATATCACCTAGAGGGGGGGGACTATGGGGAGGAGCCGCTGTTTACTGTATGCAGAGAAGTAGATGCTCATGATCTGTTAAAGGCCCAGGAGTCTATGGACACAAGTACCGACGTGTTGCCTGGGCCATGACCAGATTGAGGCTTTGATGGGAAAGCAAAAGGCAGTTCGAGGGGCAAGCAAGAGGTGGTTCAAGGGGCAAGCAAGAGGCATGACAATGGTAATACATGACCTTGTATAGGTGGGCTCACAAAAAGAAATGATTGCACAACTGACCACCTTATAATTCTGTAAGGCAATAATAGAACTGAACACAAGTACAGAATAACTGCTACATCAGAGTGAGATACATGATTGCCTTCGTATCAACCGATGTGGTGCATCTGCCTTGCTATCCTACACAAAGCGCAAATGAGGACGACAGCAATGGACAGAAAAAAGGTACATGGTATGCATTGAATTGAGGCTAGGCTTCGAAAGCCAAAGGTGAACAAGTATACAGGGGATCTCGTAACAGAAACCACAGCAAGTGCTATAGATTCATGAAGATTGTGTAAAACTACAAAGGTAGTCAGAGAGTTAAGGTAAGGCACAACAATCGCAGCAGTGGACCAAAAATTGCTCCAGCATCACCCCTGTCATAACTACTACCGGACCACCCAAGGAGCCGCCCTTCATACCCAGCAATCACCATGACTTCGATGGGAAAGGGGTGGCGCAACTATGAAAAGGGAGCATCACACAAATTAGTGAAATGTCCAGCAACAAAAGGTACAATGATGTACCAATGACACGACTCCAGATTCGCTGGCAGTACAAGATGAGCAGAGTTACGCAAACGTTAATGTAGCAGGATAGATAACAAAAACACACAATGGCACACCATCCATCATTATTGAGGCGCACCGTATGGAGGAGGAAACGATAGACCAAGTGGCCACTGTCACCTGTGACTCTGAGCACGTCGTATGACAGCAAATGTTCATGGGCACGTGATCACCAGGACATACTGACTTGATTGGCCAGCACTTCAGGCATAGGACAAGACACTATGACCTCTGTAGAGCCTCAACGGTCAGCATGAATAAAGGCGAAGCGAGAGAGAATGGATACAATAATCAAGGCCAATATATGGTAAGCATACAACTCACAAAAGACTACAACCAGAAATTTTGACCAGAGCTTATAGCTTCCCCATCGTGACTCATGCGCCAGGTGACACGGAATGCACTGAACACATGAAAGCGAGTGTCAGCCTGCTGTTCATTGCGCATATAAGAGAGAAGTCAAAGATTGAAGACCTCTACAATTCCGATACTGGTAAGATGCCACCGGGGAGTCAAGTTAGCAACGCAGACATGTAAGCACCCATTGTAAAGAGTTCAAGGTATTTATGCTGATCTTTTTAAATTAATGGGTGGCCTCGATACTCTCAGACTATACAACGAGATGGACATGGACTATCTAAGTGATCTAACTGAGCTGACCTCCGACGAAGAAGCATCGAGCGATGACGAAGACCTCAGGGACGAAGACTATAAACCGGAAGACACGATTACCGAGACTATACCAGCAAAAAGAAAGAGGGAAAGTAAACGAAAATGTTCTAGGTGAGAAGCCTCACAGTGAGAATATAACTATTTTGCTAAAGTTGCATGCCCGACTACATTAGTAAAAGTAACTGCGACACAATGCCACCTGGAACGGCGGTAAAGACAAGGTAAACTATACCAGCAACACCCTTGATGCACCCGCGTTGATTTAAAATGCCAAACAGGCCCCCGAAGGTTGCGGTAGACACGTTCAAGCCCAAACTCGGAGCCGCTCTTACAGGAAAAGAGAGAAAGGCGGCGAGGAAACAGCAATTTGCAGCATATCAGAGGAAGAAGAAGGCCATGAAGTCTACGCAGATAATGGAAGCTCAACATTTTGACATTGCGGAGGTACCAAGGCACATGAGCACAAGGTGGAGTGGGTTGAATGCAAAGAAGGACTTTAGGGAAAAAATAAGAAGGGAGATAGAGGAAGGGTGATCCGATGAAATACTGTCAGAGTTGACAAAACTCGCATATGTTCCGTAAGTTTAACACTAAACTGAGACCTCTAACATCTAACTCATACTCCTTCATGTACACAAGGCACATCAGGACCTGCGTAACCGATGATTTCGGGCGCATGTTTGTATACCGTTCTAGCCTAAGTACATATATGACAAGGGATCTGCTACCTGCAGTAAATCAAACAGCCAAAGAATTTGTGAAAGCGGTCAACCACCCATTCAAAGAGCAAGATCGACAGAAGAACTCCCGTGGTAGACATTGGTTCTCTATCGCTGGACACGATCGCAACAGCAAAGAAGTGCGTACTATTTATCACAATCGTAGGCTTCAATTGGAAGTTTACAGCAAGCTTACTTGTATGACCGACAGAGACCGTCTCTCAGTGCATGGCACAAAAACAACTCAGCGGTTGTGGAGCAATTCTTCAAGCCAGGTAGCACATTCGACACATTAATGTGAGTGTCATACCGCCAACTCACACTAAACCTAAGGACGCAGTTCTGATATGATACAGGAAATTCGGATGCCGAATACTCACTGATAACTTTCCCGCTATCGCGCGTCGATATAAGGCTTCTGCAGAATATATGAAGACTGTTTACAACATCGAGCCGATGTTTGGGCTCTTTTGGAACTGGTGTCTGAATGCACCTCGAGAGGGGGTTAAAAGGGTGTTCTGCTTACCTCACGTGGACCACAAAAACATTGCGCTTGGAGTTTGTATGGTGTATATATACGGTGAGACAAGGTTCACCTATAAGTCTATGCACTACACGTTAACTAAACATGGGAGAAGGGCATTTCAATCACAGGGAGAAGTGTTGGTTGGTGATATGGGAGGCAGGTATCGTGATGGAACTCCCACCCGGAGTGTTCCTCCTGTATCCTTCCTCCCTGTTTATACATTTCAATATAGACGTAAACAGTAAGTCTTCAAAGAACAGATAAGGATGACTCACACTAATGCAACGTTTAGATCTTCCTATTGTGACAACAAGTGAAGGAGACAGACCAACGCCCAGTAACACACAGCCGCTTTTCTGTGGGTGCAGCAGCCACGAAGGTGACCAACAGTGGCACGATGCGGAAGGTCGAGGTTCTATAGTGTGGTTTAACCAGGCGACGATGCTACAGACCAGTGAGCTCGGTTTTTCCACTGTGGCTAAGGCTAAGGAAATGGGACTTGATGCGGTATGCGATACAGCCAAATGGATGCTTAAAGACCCTGTATTTCCCAGCATGTAGAAGGAAAACGTAACTAGCTATATCCATGTAGAGTAATACTTCGGGTACAGAGTGACAATCTCTTAACACAGAAAGTAACGTTGCGGCTTCCTTAGGATAACAAGAATATAATAAGAGCAATAAGACACGTAGATCACACAAGCCCAAGTGGCACGATAAGGACAACATTAATCATTGCATTTCTCTACATACATGGTTACCAAAGAACACTTTAGGGAACAACAAGGGATAGAGAAGTATGCTAACAGACAACAAGATTATCAGAAAGGACAGACTAGGTGAGCACATCGGTAAGGACAGGAAGGGTTATAACGACAGTGAAGACAGGATAGGGTTATAGACAGTAAAGACAGGAATAGTACGCCTCAAGAAAAAAAGACTTTAAGGGTACCAACAACCACAAGAAAGACAGGGCAAGAAATCAAGCAGCGGCAACAGGGGAAGACAAAACAATGACAAAAAGGGCGTTGAAATGACAAGTCTTGAACTGGGTCTCCTTTATACTGTCCCATCTGCTGAGGGTAAAACCAACAGTAACCAAGGCGTTATGCTCGACCTCGTCATTACGATACTTGGGAAGCTGGGTGTAGTTGTCCCAGTCCGCCGCCCTAAAAGTGAAACCCTTGATGCCACGAGAAGTGTTGGACCTGCCATCGTACACAGGGACTGTAGTATTAAGGAAACGTTAACAAAGCGCGCAAGGATAGAGTAAAGCACATACTCTTCTCCTTGAAAAGACGGTAAGGTGGCATCTTGAGACCAGTCCCGGAACTTGTAGAGGCGGCAGCGCCCATGTCAAATCCAGGGATAACAGGCATATGGGCTTTACTAGAAGAGGCTAATGGATTGGAGTGACCAGAGGTAGAATCTACAAAATTTATTCATCAGTAAAGATATTAAGGAAGAGCGATGTGGCCAACCGTTGTGAGAAGCGTTGTCTTGGTATTTAGGAACATAGTTGCTTTTCTTCGTGGAGAAAGCAATAACACCACCGTAGACCGGGGCATGGAACGCAGAAACACCGGCAATAGCGCCAACAGAAGCCTGAAATAACTGATACTCTTGTTCCAAAAGAGACAAACGAATTTTGTATGCTTCACCGGATGCAGTAGACAACTCGCTGCGATTGACAACACCTGTCACAACGAAGCATGCGTTTTCACGCCCGCTCTTGGTTCGGAAGCAATCGAAGGTGTTATAGTAGAGATCCTTGGGACCTCTGCAAATGTTATGGAAGATTTTGTATGAGACAAACTCAAGGCTGAGTCTGAGGCGACTGCAGAGATAACAAGACAAAACGTAAATTTAAGTATAGCAATCACTACCGGAGATAATAAC
Source organism: Neonothopanus nambi (assembly GCA_003987895.1). NCBI lineage: Eukaryota > Fungi > Basidiomycota > Agaricomycetes > Agaricales > Omphalotaceae > Neonothopanus > Neonothopanus nambi. Next base: position 12,470 of record RCHF01000574.1, on the reverse strand, counting down.
TCACGCTCTGTCATTGTTACTGGGAAGGCTCTCCCTGAGATTTTTGTAGTTTATACAAACCGCGGCACAAGCATCCAAGTTACGAAGATCGTATGGAATCATGGCGGCATATCTGACCAGAGAGTAATGAGAAATTTATAAGGGAAAGACAGTAAAGAGAGGTGACTCACGGAGGAATAAATTCCTTAGGAAGAGAGGCGTAATGCTCTCGAAGAAGGGAGTCTTGGAGTGAAAGGTCCATGACAGGTGGAACAGCAGACTGTGAAGCAGATGGACTCTCAGCAGCTCCGACAGAATCTGGCAGAGCTGCCTCCTCTGCTTCCTGTTCATCACCTATAGAGGGAGTGATCCTGTGTTCTTGAGAGCTGGCCTCGACACCAAAGCTGCCGTCACCGGATGAATAACCCTCCAACTCTTCTTCCACAGCACAACCATCTTGAAGGCGCTTCGCAGAGTGGTTGGAACGAGGTGAATCTTGTCTAACCAAAGCAGGAAGGGACTCCTCGTCCGACGCGGCCCTGAAACCAAAGATCAAACACCATAAAAGTGATATAAGAATAAAGGGGCACGCACTGCTCCCTACAGTATTCTTCGTCATCAACATAGTCCAAATCATCTACATATCCATCTTGAGCACCATCACTGAAGATTGAGAAGCAGGAATGTCAGAAGGGTAAAAACTAAGAAGGTGAACAGACACACGAACCTCTCTAAATTTTCATCAACGACAGGGGAACGTCATGACTCCTCCTCACCTTCGAGGATGTTGCCAGTTGCGTCACCATCATCCACCTCCATTTTATCAGCAATACTAGGATCACCAGCGGGATCCAACTTATTAACAACGTCCCAGATGTAAGGCTCATTCGAACCTTCGAACCCAACCCAACGGGAGCGAGCCACGAGTTTGGCAGACCTGGACAACCTGCAATGATAACAGATACCATCAGACATCGAAGAAAGAAGAGGGTAAGTATAAGCTTACTTTCTGCCTTTAGAAAGAATATCATGAGGAGCAGGTAAGTCATCCTGGTCTGAAGGAGTCGGATCCCTCTCTAGAGCGGCAAGAGCACGAGCTGAGACCTTAGGCTGGGGTTGAGCCTGCTCTGTATTGGTAGCCAGCGTTTTCAACAAGGACTTGCTCTTAGGCCTAGGTTTCGGGAGCACGCGGCGCTGACCGGCGACCAGTCGTGCAGGAGACACGCTGATAAGAGCAGTTAGTGACCGAGCATAACAGAAAAGCACGGAAACATGCTCACCGATCATCAGAAAAAGATCTAGCTTTACCCTTACCAGAGGAGATTCTACCAGCAGCAGGAGGAGTCTCCAGCGTGAAGTCCTTCAGCATTGCACCGGCGATAGGGACCTCATTGTCAGAGTCAGAGGTAAGTCTACGAACAGATCAGAAAAAGGTATTTATAAGCATATAAGTCAGAAGATCACTTACTCGACAATAGGGCGGTTGGAAAACGCTGTGACAGAGTAGAGGTCACTGGCACTCGGGGAGGAGTCTACCTTTGCACCAACAGATTTACCCTTAGAGACAGAGGACAGCTCCGATGCACTATGTGAAAGAGAGGAGGCAGAGGCCATCATATGTTAAAACCGAAGAAAGTGCTCGAAACCCAAGACCAACCTGTCAGAGGCACAATACAGTTTCTTTTCGGTGGGGACAACACTGAACGCAGAAAGAACCAAAGGTCAAAGAGAAAGAGACCGAAGCAGAAAAAAAAAACATACGGCCTTGTAGAGCGACGCAGACCTGGTTGGACAGACTCGGACTTGATAGGGACAGCATCAGAGGCCGTGGTTCCAACAATGCGTTTCTTAGGAGAAGCGCTGCTAAAGACAATAGGCCCATGTCAGAAAAAAGCATAAGTGGAGGTGGGAAACGACTGCTTACTCGGTTTTCGAGCCAGCACTGGCTTGTCTTTTTTTACTGCAAACAAAAGAAGAAGATGGCGAGTACGTGGTGAACATCACAGCAGCATGGAATGGTATAACAACAAACTGTGACTTACGGAGAAGTATGCTCGACAGCCAGTCGACGACTCTTCGTAGGAGTTGAAGGCTTCGGTAAAGAATCCATAGGGACAGGCGTAGAACAGAGGGCAAGGCAACGCAGAGTCAAAAGTGGGGGGACAAACCTCGAACAGGTTTTTTTTTATAGAGCCAGAGATTGGAGATAATGTAAGGGTCAATCTCGATAAATTGGAAAAGTCGCAAATAAACAAAGGCTTAAAGCAGTCCGAGGTCCTACCCAAACAACGCCAAGAAGTGACAGAGAAGTGGAAAGAAACGAGTTATCAAAGCCATACAGGGAGAACAGAGAATCCTACCGAGAATGTAATATATGAACCAATGTGACAGGGAAGCTGCGCACATCAGACCACCTCTACGTGGAAGAAGAAACAGACATAAGTCAGGTAGGGAAGACAAAAACATAAAGACCATAAATTAGTACCAAAGAGAAAACAAAGAAGTGGTGGATGTACTTACCAAGGAGAACATCGCCTACAATGGATAAAACAGTGCAAGCACAGTAGAGTAGGCAAGCAACTGAACATGCAACATTACTAACAACATCATTAGATAATGGATCGAAGTCTGGACCGGGTTCTTACACGTACAAATCGCAAGGAAATAAATCTCTCGTTCACCATGTACCTGATGAGTCCAGGGAAAGGAAAAGGAAGGAAGTATCGTGAATCTCATGAACAGACCAGTGAATCATCACCAACATATGTATATTGAAACAGAGAAACAGTATCAGTGTTATTGAAGGAGGTTACAGAGGATCCCATCCAAACAGTCCACAATATTCAGGACGACGTGCGGTCAGGACAACCACTCGAACAAGATCCATGTCTGCCGAATAGAAACTGTCAACCAGCAGAAAAGGAACTCAGAAAGGACTCGTACCCAAATGGTCCAACAAGGACCGGACATATTCAGCCCAAATCGTGGACCCATTCAGTACATAACCAACAACAGTGATGTACTTCACGTCGATAGCAGCAGACTGAACAGGACATAAACGTAAGTGAACCGAAGAAAACAGCAGAGAGAAGGAGTTAAGGGAGCAATCCACAGGCTTACCGTCTGGTCCAGAACCAGTATAGGGTAACCATCAGCTGTTTTAGCATCGACATATTCCCCAGATTGCTGCGAACAGCCCTTCAGCGACACATAAAGCAGGAGAGAATGAATACACTTACCGATAATACCTCACATGTGAGTGTGACTTTGGAGCCAACTACACAATTGGCGAGATGTTCTCCCAACACAAGAGGAGCAGGAACAAAGCCATCGAAAGCAGGCATGAAAACGAAAAGGAGCAGAACAGAGCAGGAGGTCAAACGTTGTGAACAGGCCCAACCTGTATTATAATGGAAGCCTCAATCGATGGCAGGTGTTAGGTGCCAGGGCCGGTGAGGTCTAGTCCGAGTGGAAGATAAACCCGCGGTAATACTTGGAGATACTCGAAGGTGAAAGACTCAGAGGGAGGCGATTAAGAAGGCAGGTGCCGCTAAATCGGAATTTCTGAAAGGCGGAGACTTAGTAATGAAGAGACCGAACGATAAGGAAGGTCCCAGCTGGAACTGATCAGAAGACTCTCACCTATATCAAAAGAGGAAAGAGGGGAGAGGAGGTGCTACGCCTCTACACCAACTTCGAGCCATGGAGCAGCAGTACGATACCCACCGAGCCAGTAAGTTCCAAGACCGTGAAACCAACTAAGTACACTGATTGTTGCCGCAGAAGAAAAAGTGGACCATTTCGCTGAGATGAGGAAGGACATCGAAGACGCAGTTCCCAGTCTCAACAGTCTAACGAAGGTGAGTAGCTTTTTTTACCTTTTAATTGTGAATTATATGCAACGGTCGTGGACCTTTACAGATGGAAAGCTGGCCGGATACAGTAAAGGCGATGGAGGCGGGGGTGCCTGTAGCCTGGAGGCTGGTAGTCATGGACGACCACAGACTGGAGGAGATTGTATTCAAAGTTCAAGGGGTCGTGGCATCTAAAGATCTTCCCCCCCTCTTCAGTCGACCTGGAAAGTAAGTTGATAAACGTTCTAAAGCATATTTTTCGGAACGATAAGCTCACCGATTATTAGGCATGTCAAAGTGGGCCACCTCTGCCAGGCTATTACCCTGACCGGTCTAGGAGCCGACTCCTTTAATCACTCCGTATCAGGGGTGTGCTTGGTGGAGTCGCTGTTTCGCCGCTATATCGATGACCGCAGAATGGAGGCAACCCATATGATCACCACGTATAAAGGGTGGCCTGCTTTAGAACTATCCAACCGATATTTCACTTCCAGAAGCGCAGCCAAGAACGAGGAAGCCATACCTTTTTCAGCGAACGTCAACCCAAAAGGTATACTGACCAGCATGGCCGGTAACAGCCATGTCCATCTGAACGAGAACGAAGTCGAATATCAAGAAAGGAGGGTGAACCAGGAAGGGGAACAAAGGCGAGTGCACGATTACAAAGTTCGTTAACGGCTGACCAATGCGAATCCACACATAGGTTCATCGAAATCAGTCCAAGCAGCATAAGGGTTGGAGACGTAGTGGAGGTGCAGATCAGTCTGAACGCGGTGCAAACCGGCAAGGAACGTTTCAGGATGGTGGGAGTGCTGAGGTGTATCACCCTACTGGACTCCAGTGAGACCGAGGTAAGGGTCGTGTTGCTTGGTAATAGAAAGTTTATCATTTCGCTGACCACGGAAAACAAAAACAGGAAGCAGAGAGAAAGAAGAGGCAGGAAGGATTCGTAGGGAAGCTGAAGAGGAAAACGGGGCATGGAGGGGAGATGGCTGCGCAAGAGAGAGCGAAGCATGCAAGATGGGCAGAGACGAGCAAAGGTAAAGGAGGAGAAGTGAGCGAGAGAGAGGCGAGCGAGGGTCATTCAGGGACTGCAGAAGGGACGGTGAACGAGGCACAGGAAGACCGGGAAATGGAAGGAGAGCAGGACACCGGAAGGTGTACGTTAGATGCTGTTGACGTCGACATGTAAAGAGAAGGGGGGAGGCTCAAGCGCAAGAGCATGGGGTAATTACACCACGTAGTAGAAATTGAAAGTAATATTTTCTTGGTCTAAAGAGAAATCGTCACTACAGGCAATCAGTAGACGTCAGTAGACAATAAACCAACGGAAGCAAATACCTAAAGCCAAAAAGCAAGATTTACAGGTAAGAAGTAGAAAATCAAAACAGAATAGCAAAACGAGAGCAAGACATCAATAATAAATAACAAAAAAGAAGGACTGTAGTTCATTCCAAGCACAAGAAAAAGACACGGAGGACAACATGAGGGGATGAGACACTGCGAGACGCACGCGGAGAAGCAGATTAAGTAATACAACAGATTAAGTAATAGAAATGATCCGATCAACGGAGGCCCGCTTGAGGGGACAGGAAAAGGCGGATCGTGCACAACATAAGAACGAATTCTCCATTGCATTACGAATTCGTAAAGAGACCTCATACAACACGCCTCTCGAAGGGCACAAGATTACCTACAAGAAGAAATAAGGCCCGCTCCCCCTGCCCCACCAAGTACCCCATCAACGCATACAGAACAAGGAGAGGAAGACCCACTTATTACGGTTCCAGCAATCACACGATTCACCGCGTTAGCAATTGCAAGTAGAACACTTCTTCAACGAGTTGGGATCGATCTGGAAACAGAACATAGCGATCATTACTGGGTTAGAAACATGCGTACCTTCGCAGAAGCAGACCCTCCAGATATTGCCCAACCATATAGGGAAAGGTTTCAGCTACCCTATAACCGACAAGAATTAATTGAATTATACAGATACTCACATCGACCCGATATGGCGGAAATTTATAACGGAAGACCTATGTCCCTTCAGCCTACCCCACCAATTACGAGGACCACAGCTGATTATACTTATACCGCTCCTACATTGCGTGTGGTAAATGTATCCTCATCGGAAGACTCAGCACATGGAATAAATGAAGAAGTCACTCACCCAACGATTCCTGAAAGTGTTAACGATGCTCGGTCTGAAACATCAAGAACTGGTACTGAAAGTTGGCAAGAAGTATCAATACCTTCACAACGAAGCAGTGTAAGGAGTAATGACTCACCGCAGTTCTCTCGAGTAGGTACTCCAATATCCCAAACTGGGAATCGAGTACTTTTCCCTGCTGCCACTGAAGTATTGCGACAATACATACAGTTGACGCCACAATTAGTACGACAAGCGGCACGCGCTGTACAAGGTCGACTACCGACTCCATGGCATCAACCACGACGAGGTATTCAACCAGTCGTTGGACCTATAATCGAAGAAGTATCAACCAACACTTCTAGGTCATCTCATAGATCTAGAAGACCGACACCTTCATCGACACAAGCAGCTCCAGAACCGGAACCTCCAAACAACCATCCACGAAGTCCTACCATATCGGAACAAGGTTCAGAACGAGGTTCGTTAGGCTTGGATTATGATTATTATGACCCAGTACCACCATATCCAGAACCGCCAGCGTATAATCAATCACAACGACCTACAGCATCCAACCGAACTAGGTCCAATGGCGAGTCAAACCATTCATCACGAAGCAATAGAAATCACATACCTCAACCGCAAAGTGGACGGCATTCAAACCATTCAAAACCGTTGTCAAGTACTATTGGATCACTGAATTCGTCAACCTTCAGCAATATTTATACCGAACCCCGTGAAGAGTCAGTCCATTCCAGTAATTCAGGGATTTGTGTGTGGGGAGAAGACCAAGGAATACGTGTTATGGCGGATGATGGTATACGAGTAACACCTATAGTAAGTGAATCTATTAATACTAACCACAATAGAACAAGGACTTGAACTAGAGTAGAAAATTGGCGCACCAATCTGGAAGAAAGGATACGATGAGAACAAGACTCACAAATTCCATCAACGTCTACTCCTTTCCCTAACCGCAGACTATCAACCCCCACTATGGCTGCAGTAGCAGAATTAAGACGACAAGCAACGGGATCAGCAACATTACCTACACTTCAAAGAAGTAATGTCCGATTTCAACCCTATGATCAAACGGAAGCAGGACCGTCAAGGTTGCAACGTATTGAAAGTTCAAATGCATTGTCAGGAATATCAAATCTTCGGAGAACTCAACGATATCCCTTTATACCTAATAAAGGAAAGAATCCGATTCGAACAGCAGGAGGAGGACCACCGAATGATCCCAAGGATCCAGGGGACCTTCCTATTGACAACAATTCAGAAGATAACGATACACCAAATCACAGACCAAGAACACCCACAAATCACCAAGTCCAACTAGGAGGACCATCGGATCCAGGAGGACCAGGAGGACCACCACCATTTGACCCAGGCGATGGTGATGGAAATTCGGACTCAGATGATGATCGAAGTGAAGGTCGTAGAAATCAACAAATGGGCAGAGATGGGCGAGATGGTCGAGACGGTCGAGACAGCAGAGATGGACGAGATGGGCGCAACATCGAAGAAACTGAGGAAAAACGTCAATGTGAGGAAATCAATAGGGCCTTGAACAGGGAATCAAAACTTGATATCAATAAGCCCAAAGAGTTTGATGGAACTGACCGAAAGGAATGGTCAACTTTCGTTGACAGTTGTTCGAATATGTTTGACGCCAAACCCACCATCTATTCAACACAGAAGTCGAAAATTACTTTTGCAGCATCGTATCTCGCTGGAGCGGCACTTAGGCATTACAATAACCTTCAAAAGAAGCAACGTGATGGAAATAACGTTCCGGCCCTAGAAATTTGGGATGAGTTTGTAACCGCTTTTTCTAGATTATTTGGCTTACATGACGAAACTCTTTATTCACAATCTACATTGGATACGATTCGTCAGCGATTCAATGAAGTATTTGCCGACTTCTTAGTACGTTTTGAAGACATAGCGAATAAAACTAAATATAACGATCCGGCAAGGAGGTATCGATTATTGAGACAAATTCGCGCAGATCTAAGAAATTGACTTACGTTCCACGGAAGGATCCCTGAAAGTTATGACGAGGTGGTCGAACGGTTATTAGAATTAGGTAGCACAGCTGAGGCATTCAATGATATAGGAATGGGTGACGCACGTTATAATAGGACATGGAATACGCAAGAAGAAGACTCACCACGTAATTTTCGACCAAGGTTCGCACAACGAAACACTACAAGTCCCACGTATCCACGACAGAACATTCGACCACCTGAAAATCCACCAAGGAATCATGCGACAGCAAACGCAGCTAATGTAGCTAATGGCCCACAAACTGCAACTAAACCACCGCCTCGAATCTCTCAAGAAGAATATGAAAGAAGGATGAAAGAACAACTATGTATTAGATGTGGGGAATCAGGTCATTTCGGTAGACAATGCCCAACTTACACAGTCATGGGGAGGGCTACTCATGAGGACCCAAATAACAACATAGAGACACGAGAAGAAATTGCTATGGGAAGGGCATCATTCACTGATAATACTCATGATCAACAAGGACAGGTTTACCTTGAAGTAGAAGGAATTGATGGATTGATTCAAATTGATGATACCGTCTTCGAAAGGGACCCGTTTGAAGAGGAATATGAAAGTATCCATGATCAGGGAAATGGGAATGGGGCTCAGGATGGGAGGGAAGATTCTTGAGCCAAGAATTAACAAACCCTCAACAGTTGTATGGAGTAAAAACGGAACCGGCCACTATAATGTCAAGGTCAGAGGAAGCATTCATTATACCTACTAAACTTTTTTCTTCAGACGCACCGACTCATCATGCGTTACTAGATACGGGTGCAACCAAAGCGTTTATGGATATCAACATTGCGAATAAATATGCAAATCAAATAGAACAACTACCTTATGCAATCCCCTTACGACTGTTTGACGGCGAATATACGTCCGCTGGAAATATAACCCATGGAATTACAACAAAAGTCTTTTTTGAAGAAAATGTTACTCATGAAATTCATTTCTTAATCACGAAGCTACATCCAGATACACCAATCGTATTAGGACTGCTGTGGTTCCGCAAATATAACCCATCCATTGACTGGACAACACTAACGATCACATTAGACAACGGCGTTCAGTTATTAGCTGCACAGGTAAGAGATCTTCAACATAAATACCCAAGTAAACCCACGATGGAGGAAGAACCTGAACAGGTAAGCTTAATGCCAAGTCTAGATTTAGACGATCCTATACTTCTTCGAGAAGACGAATGTGAAGAGTATTTCAGAGAAAAATATTTAGCACAGGAATCACAAAGAAACACGGGAAATAAAGACGTACCAATGATTCAAGTTATAAAAGCAACTACCTTTATTAAACTCATGGAATCAGGATGTTCGGCAGCACTCTTGTATATCATCCCTGCTAATGAAGAAATAAACATCAGTGCACAAACAGCAAAGACAGATGAAGAAGAACACTACAGGCTTAAAGGTCTCGAGCAAGTGTTAAATCCAAAGAAACCCTCGGATCAAGAAGTACTAGAAAAGTTCGTACCTCAAGAGTATCAACGATTTGCCAAGGCTTTCTCGTCAGTCGAAGCTAAAACGTTACCTCAACATAGACCCTACGATATTCGCATCGATACCATAGAAGATAAACTGCCGCCATACGGAAAACTGTATAACTTGTCAGAAACTGAATTAAAGGTACTAAAAGACTATATCGATGAGATGTTAGAAAAAGGATTTATAAGACCTTCAAACTCACCAATTGGCGCTCCAGTACTATTTGCAAAAAAGAAAGACGGAGGGTTACGACTGTGTGTCGATTATAGAGCATTAAATCAACTTACAAAAAAGAACCGTTACCCACTACCTTTAATTGGGAATCTAATTGACCAGCTTCGCAAGGCAAAGATATACTCCAAACTTGACCTAAGGGCTGGCTATAATAATATTAGGGTATTAGAAGGGCATGAATGGAAGACTGCATTCCATACAAGATATGGCGCATATGAGTATCTTGTTATGCCTTTTGGACTTACTAATGCCCCCTCGGTATTTCAACATTTTGTGAATGATGTCTTCCGGGACATGGTGGACGACTTCGTTATAGTTTATCTGGATGACATCTTAATATATTCAAACAACAAAAAGGAGCATAGAGAGCACGTATCTCGAGTATTGCAACGTCTCGAGGAGCACGATCTTCATATAAAACCTGAAAAATGTGAATTCCATACTACCTCCGTTGAATATCTAGGCGTTATTGTTTCACCAGAAGGAGTAGTGATGGATCTGAAAAAAGTCGACATTATACAATGATGGGAAGCGCCAACTACAGTCAAAGAGTTACAATCATTCCTTGGATTTGCAAATTTCTATCGAAGGTTCATAGACAATTTCTCCGGAATAGTAAAACCCTTAACAAGACTCACCGGAAAGAATGTGGAATGGGAATGGACTACCGAATGCAATGAAGTCTTTAACCTGTTGAAGAAGTCATTTCAGGAGGCCCCACTATTGTGACATTTTGACCCTGACTTACCTATCGTTGTAGAATCTGACGCTTCAGATTACGCTATCGCCGCAATTATTTCCCAAATCGACCCAGTCACAAATGAGATACATCCTATTGCATTTTATGCACGAAGCATGAACGGAGCTGAACTGAATTATGATATTTATGACAAGGAGCTATTAGCTATAGTTGAGTCATTTAAGCAATGGAGGGCTTACCTGGAAGGAGCCAGATACACCATTCAGGTCTTTACTGACCACAATAACTTACAATGGTTCTCAACTAAGAAAATGCTCAGCCGAAGACAAGCCCGTTGGTCTGAGTTTCTCTCGGGATTCGACTTTGTTATTAACTATCGGCCGGGGAGATTAGGCGGCAAACCTGACGCGCTAACTAGACGATCTGACATATACCCAAAGAAATCAGCTCAGGACGTAGCAAACAAAGAAAATAACAAGATTTTACTAACGGCAGAGCAACTAGCAGCAACCTTAATTATGAACGAAGAATTACTACTTACCAAGATAAGAAATGCCAACAAGGATCGTTATTGGAAGGAACACGAACCAACAGAAACCACGGAAGAGCTTAGCACTTTTAAAGTCGAAGATGGATTCCTGCTTCGAGAAGGGTTAATTTATGTCCCAAACAATGGTGATCTACGCCTAGAAATCCTACAACTATATCACGACCATAAATTAGTAGGACATCCAGGAATAAGAAAAACAGGAAAACTTATACGTCGAACATACTTTTGGCCGGGAATGCAGCGCGACATCAAACGATATGTTCGAAGCTGTCACGAATGTTTGCGGAGTAAAGCCAGCCGATGGAAACCATTTGGGTTATTAAAGCCTTTACCTATCGGAGATCGACCGTGGAGCTCTATATCGATGGACCATATTGGCGAACTACCAGTATCGAATGGATTCAACGCTATCCTAGTAGTAGTATGTTGACTAACGAAACAAGCAATCTTTATACCCTGTCGAACGGATGACAATGCATCAGATTTAAGTAAGCTTTTTATAAGGCATGTTTTTGCTAAACATGGCTTACCTAGCGACATTGTATCGGACCGCGGAGCAACCTTCATATCAAGTTTCTGGAAGTCCTTATGTGAATCATTGGAAATCAAAACAAATTATTCGTCAGCTTATCATCCGCAAAGCGACGGACAAACGGAACGCACGAATCAGTCCTTGGAACAATACTTACGACTATTTGTCAACTACGACCAGAGCGACTGGGAGGAATGGCTGCCATTAGCCGAATTTGTATACAATAACTCACCGAGTGATTCTACAGGTGTAACACCCTTCTTTGCAAATAAGGGATTTCATCCAAAACTTACTATTTCTCTGAAAAGCGTCCCGAGTCACCTGGCACATATGAAAGCAAGAGAGCTTAAAGAAGTACACGAATACCTCAAACATGAAGTCAGCAGGAGTAATACGATATCAGAGAAATACGCAAACCAAAAACGAGGAATGACTCCAAAAGACTGGAAAGTTGGGATGAAAGTTTGGTTAAATTCCTGGAATATCAAAACCAAAAGACCCACGAAAAAATTGGATTACAAACAGTTCGGACCCTTTGCAATAACTAAGAAAGTATCAGATCACGCTATCGCGCGCGAGAGCGTTGTAGGCCTCGAGATGACCAGATTGAGCTCAGAATTACAGCTTGTAGATCTGAAATAAGGGAATTAAGGATTGAAGCTGCCCTAAGCTGTCAATTAAAATACAAAGACCATCTGTACCCACTGCCTGAGTATAGAATAATTACAGTGCATGATAAGGCATTTAATTATTGAGATCAATTGGCCTAAATAAAAGATACTGGCTAAGTCCCTCACCATCTGGTGGAAATAACAATTCCATCTGAAGAGTAGAGCTGGACCTACCCACCCATTAAATAGCCAGAGACTTTTAGGATGTTGTCTGAGTATAACTCACTGGGATATGAAG
>RCHF01000573.1:0-63577 GCA_003987895.1 Neonothopanus nambi | reverse complement strand
GTGAAAGGAGTATGGCACTTCATGGGCGTTCCACGAGGTGATGGTACTGATGTCCATGTATTGTAGGCTATCGAATTTCGAGCTGGGCCTCAAGGCGTCAAGGCGAAGTGGGTGCGCGTTGAGTTGCGCAAGGTTGAGACCCTACCTGGTGGAGGTCCCCAGGACACTTTCTATGATTTTGTCGGGCCAAGTCCAGTCACTCTCTGGACAGCGAGCGATGAGTACGGAATTTTGCGCTCGGTACGTGGCATGCTTTCTGTTCAATGCTCTATCGTTAACATCCGCATTCTGTATTTCAGCAAGACTTTCCGTTTCAAATTCGTATACCCGAATCTATACCACCAAGTATTGCGTTAGAAAATCGAGGTGGGCGTACTCAGAATTGTTTGAGCCATGATAAACATCGTTGACTTTTTTGTTGATTTTTGGCAACAGCGGGTATCAGATATGAGCTTCTCGCGAGTGTCTGTACCAAGGGTAAACGGTACGCGACAACCATCTGTCACGTACAATCGCTTATCTCACTAATGCAGAGGTTTTCTACGACGGAGAAAGTCAAGTGTTGTGTCTACACAAACCAACATTATCATTGACAAGCACGAACTGCATTCCACATGGCCTGTCTACTGCCAGCCTGAGACCCGGCAGATCACGCACGAGGGTGTCACCCTGACCGTTGAACGAAACCAGACCTGTTTTGGTCCTGGGGACAAGATATCCGTTATGGCAACTCTCAAATCTGAGAGTATGCATACAGTACTACTCCGAGGCTTTGAGCTAACGTTAAAGGAGTCGACCATCTTTCGAGCCGGTCCATATACCTCTGGAAAGAAGAGCGTTCCTCAAGTCCGGGTCGCTGTTGTTAGTGAGAGTAGATTGCCCGTCAACTTCAGCTTGTATGGTGGCATGGTTCAGAAGGCGGAATTAACTTGCACTGTCTCGCCTAACCATACGACTACTACCTTGAACACTGCCAGGCACATCGACATCACGTATATCCTCAGCGTTAAAGCCCTGTTAGATACGGCCCATCCTCTAGTCATGGATCTTCCTGTGATCCTCTCTAATTGGCAAAGGCAAGTGGTTGTCCTAGTTGTGTCGAGCAAATTAGTTCATGTTTCTGTATGCAGAGTCGTGTCATACGAAGCTGTCCGACGAATAGGACCTGCCCCAGCTCTTTCGTTACTACCGGCTGCTGCAGCTCACTCAACTCCCGTCCCAGCGAATGGGCCCTCCATGCGTGTCGAGCCTGCGCCGGGCACGAATAGGGCGCGCGCGAACGAAGCACAGACTTTCGGCGGCTCAGCTTCTAAACCTGACTACACTCGCCCATCTGCTGCAAACACAATAAGTGGTTCCTCAAACACTGTAGGTGGCCAAGCTGACGAGCTTGGCTACGGTACCGGCTATGGGTCTAAGGTTGGTCAGACCAGCGGTCCGAAAGTTGGCGCAAAAATCACGGATGAGTTTGGCACTACCAGAGTTGCTACTTCGACGGGTACAAGTCAGCGATCGAACGAAGCTGGGACTGGGAATGCTACCTCTCAATTTGCTGTTGCGAACTCGTTGCCTGCGGAAGTATCACAGAATTCGCAGCACCGGAGGGGAGGGTCTGCTAATGATTCGGTCAAAGACTCGGCTCGTCCATGGCTGACTGCTGAAGATGAAAAGCGACAGTTGTATGAGAGAGCGAAGGCACAAGCCGAGATCACACAAAGCAGTGCTCTGAGAGCGGCTAGTCCGGTACGTATAAGATACCACCTTTTCGTTGCTTGCTACATCTGACGGTCATGTCATAGCCGCCCGCTGCTGCTCGTGCTAGTCCTCCACAAGTAAAACCGACAACGCGTAACGGGCCTTGGCCCAGCGCTGAGGAAGAGAAGACTCGATTATATAACCAAGCCCAAGCGGCAGCGAAGAAGCATCAGGGCGCAGATACATACGCCTCACCACAACCTCAGAATGTCAAACCGAACTTGACTGCCGTATCTTCTTACCAGTCCTCCAGGTCTGGCTCCATTTCTAGTTCAATCCCACAGTATCCCACTGCGGAAGAAGAAAAGGCGGCTCTGAGGCGCTATGAGGAGGCCAAACGGGCAGTTGAACGGACGCAGAACGCAGGCTTTGAAGTAGATGGAGGTTCATCCTCTTCAGCCTACAACCCTCCGCCTCCAGTCAATGATCTGCCGCCTTCTTTCGAGGCTTCCACCGTACCCGTTGTCGACGCAAGAACGCAACTTGCAGAGAAAGAGCGCTTGCGGCGCGCATATGAGGCCCAAGATGCTGCAGCAATGGCGAGGCAGAATAATGTGGTGAACGATGTACCCGCTTACTCTAGTTCTCCACCTCCTTTCCTTGAAGGAAATACCATTCAAAACGCTATCGCTGAGAAGGAAATGCTACGTCGGAAGTTTGAAATGCAAGACCGACAGGCAATGGCATCCAGCACGAGTTCGCCTTCTCCACCTCGTCAAGCATCTCCGACTCCACAACGAGTACGGCCCACTCCTGCACCTCCATCTGCTGGGGGCAGTCGAATTCTGACGGCGGCTGAAGAAAAGGCGCTTCTACGCGCGCGATACGAAAATGAAGACTCTGGAGTATCTTCTCCACCCCCACCTCCAATGATCAACGGTCACACAAATGGTATAAATGGTTACACAAATGGGGTACCTGCAGGCTCTTCCTCTCCCTCTTCCTCGTCATTCACCCAGCCTCCCGCCCCACCGCCACTGATGCCCCGTCCACCCGTTGAATATATTCAAGAAACCCAAGAGGAGGATGCTAGGGTCTCTCGAGTCGTTGGTGGAAGTATTCAGTTGGACGATAGTATTCCACCTATGCCCGCTAGTAATTTGTCTCGCAGTCCCTCTGGTGCTAGTACAGTTGCCTTGGACATGCGACCCTTCACCCCCTTTTCTGCTGGCTTCGACACCAAAGGCAACACTATAAACCCGAAAGTTATCGGATTACCTCCTCCCCTTCCCCCCAAACCTCCTGGTAGCGACTGATTGATGGAGTGTGTGAGTTGTGTTTATCCGTGACTGCAGACGTGTTTACTTGTTCGACCTATGATATAACATTCATTTAGCTTTTCCACTTTCTTCCATCTATTTATTATTTATCGCATTTACATATATCTCACTATCATCTTAAGCACCCTCTCATTCAACTATATTACCTATTAGCTACCTGCGTATGCACATTTCCTAAACGTACTCCTAGTACTTACTTCACCTTGGATGGAACCCTGAAATGATTTCTGTGCAACTCTGCAAATGAATTTTTGCCTTCATGTTTAAGATAGGGGGTCTTTCAACATAATAAGTTTCTTTCAGTGCCTCTTTGTGTGCTTGATATTGCTTGCTAGGGTGAATCATTGTAGATGAGAGTTTAAAATAAGATACTAATTTTACAGCACTTGCTACTATACTTAATAGTATAAATGGAGATGGATGTAAATGCAGAAGAGCACAGATGGGTGGAGGGGTTGCGTAGAAAAGCGAAAAGGGAAGATATACTTCGTAGCGCAAGCCATTCTCGAGCTACTTGACATCAAATAGTCATAAAAAGACAGAATGGGAGTACATAGTACCAAATCTCTTCCAAAGAGATCAGAGAGAAATACAAAGTATACCATCTTTCATAATACAACAAGCCATAGACGGGTGCAGACGAGAGCAAATGCCAAACAAAAAGGATTCCAGCATATACAGCGAATAGAAACAAAGAGAAAGCACAACGACATAAAAAGAAGAAACTTCTATTTGTCTTTTCTTCTCTTTGCTTTGGAAGTTGCCGGTGTCTGCTGTTTCACCAAGAGTTCTGTAGCAGTATCCGACTTGCGTTTGCGAGTTCCCGTCTTGCCACCGATCGAAAAATCAGTCTGCAACTCTTGGACAGGAGTGTTAGAGCGTATGGTGGATGGGGAAGCGGAAGATGAGGTGGAAGTATCTTCCAGAGCGGCAGAGGGATTAACGACGGAGAAGTCGACGATGTTATCAGATCCTTCATTTCTATCTCCCGGCTCGTTACCACCGCCTGCCAGACTAGGATTGAGATTACCCAGGAACGAATTGAAGAACTCCTCCGAGCCGGTAGCCTGAATACCGCCGGTAGGCAGCGAAGACGGGTCCAGTACTGCGGCGGGATCCAGACTATCCGATCCGGTATCCATCGCAGTCTGTTCCAGCAATGCCGGATCTAATCCGAGGGTCTGGATAAGCGAGTCGATCCCTGAGTTCATTGAATTGACTTCTTTCTCAATGTCTTCTGCCTGCTTCCAATTCTGTTCGAGGTGATACGGAGCATCGAACGATATAAGCCCATCCGTACCATTTAGAGGGGAAGGAGCTGACTGGGAGGCGGTAATTGGGGGTGAGAGTGAGCCAAACTCAAAGGACGAGGGCGTCTTATAAGGAGTCATCATCTGGGAGTTCTGCTGTTGCTGCCCACCGATATGAGTAGAATTTTCGGCCTCGCCACTGATCGGTTGCGCTGCTAACGATGCAAACAGCTGTTGAATATCGGATGCACTGAGTTGGTTCAAAGCAGCTTGGAATCTTTCGTCAAGCGCAGGTGAACGGGAAGGGGACAACGTCGGCAGTCCATTAACACCTTCATGGGTGATGTCGAAGCCAGGATGGCGTGGCTGCGTCGAAATGATAGAGTTATTGGGAATAGATGCCCGCTTACTGACAGTAGGTGGAGAGTCTGCCGAGGACGAAGGGGGATATTCCAGACTAGGTATCTCGGAGTGGACGGTATGAGGAGGAAGAGATAAGTCGCTGATTGTAGGTGAAAGTGGTTCATCCGGAGGTGGCTGTGAAAGTGACCGAGAGACAGTCGAGAGTGGAGTATCAATTGACGCAAAAGGACCTAGAGCCCAACTCGTCAGCCTTAAAACTAAAGATGTAAAGAAAGACTATTTACGTGGCGACACATCTCTCGAGGGACTCATATTTTCCTCATCTTGCACCTCAACAATTCCCACCTTCCCCGTATTGTCCCGTTTTCTGTCCTCAATCATAAGGCGAGAACCCTGCAACGGAACCACAGAATGATGGGAAGAAGCGCCGCCATCCTGTTCTCGAGGGCCAGGGCTGGTAGCATGATGACCAAAAACACCTGCCAAAAACTTGACGATACGATTAATGGTATCTTGTTGTTTCTGATGTCTGCTTCGGGCCTCCATCGATTCCTGCCACAGCATTTGGTTTGAGCGCTTCAACTCATTGAGCTCTGAAGAGATATTGGCTTGGTGGCGTCTAATAGCAGCTATGCCGGTGATAATGGAATGTATATCTAATGACTGGCCTGAGGGGAGAGTAGCCTGTGATTGTGCGGTAGCTTGAGCGTTGTTATTAGGAAAATCGACGACACCTTGGTCGCGTTGATTGGAGGCCGTCTGCTTCTTCCTCTCTATAAAGATCAAGCGATCTTCCTGCCCCCGATGAAAGTCAGGATGGGCAAACTGTGAGTGCTCTGCATCCGAATCACTTCTCAATACGCCCTGTTGGAGATGCGGTATTTTGTGAAATCCGTACATGTTCAGTTGGCGCACAAACGAGGCGAACTTATTGTGCTTGAACCAATTTCCAAGGTGTTCCTTTGCGAGGCGCTCATGATCGTGAACTGTAGAAGAAAATGAGGGGAATTCTAAGCTAAGGGACGCAGATAACCGCACCAAAAAATGAATCTCCAGAGTCTGACCAACAGATCACATCGTTTGTACTTGGGTCACTAACAATCCTGTAATGGATATGGATGTTGTAGCTTACGCACTTGACGAAAGAAAGAAAAAGAACGAACTTGTACAGCTTCTGAAGAAACATAGGAACTTTTGGATTCATTGATGTTGAGCCATAAGAAGATGTGAGAGCGACTTGGCCGCGAGGAGGCATAATGAAAGTAGAGAAAGGAATGTCGAATACGAAGAAATGTAACTAATTTCATTGCCATTCCATTTGCCATCTGACTGTGGGAACAATATACCATATATATCCTACTTGATGTCAAGCCTGACGTCAACCAAATTTGTTGCCGCTGCCAGTCAGAGTCTAGGCTGTTCACATCATGGGTCCTCGAAGAAATCCCTCAGAGTCTGCAACCACAGATATCGCAAATTTCTAACTAACCCGAGCGAGATCCAAGCCGTGCCATCACATCCTCCGAGTTCTCTTGTTCCTCAACGCTATCCGATTGTGTCACCTGCTTTCATGTTAATTCGAAGAGTACATCTTCAAGTCGAAATCGCTCCATACCACTCGTAACACCGACTTCTTGGATGATTCTTGAAGCTCTCCAGCGATAATTAGCTCGTCCAGTATCTGTGACAAGTCAGTAATGTCACGATGGAAACGCGCGCGCACGTACAGCATAGGCTTTCTGGAAGTTGAAAATCCTTTTCGATGAGCCGTTTAGTCATGAATATACGTCGACGAGAGGAGTTTGAGGCCTACAGATCGAGCTCGCATACCTATTTAACCAATTAGAGACATGTCGTAGGAATGAGTAACACGGCACTCACATTTCCAAAGTAACGGTCCAACACTTCGACGTATCTATGTATGATTTCCAGCGTCACAAGCTCATTATCACTTGAACTAATCCCGCAGACGAAGAATAGCGACGCGTATCGTCTATAAACCACCTTCGTGTCTGTGCGATAATCGTAAGGCCGCTTCACAAATAACCACTACATGATCTTCACCTTTGTATTCCAGGAAATTACACATTCTCGTTCGGCGAGCCAGCACTAACTGCGTGACATCTTTGATGATTTTCGCCTTGTTTTTCGGCGACATTGTAGTGAACCATTTTGCCAGACGGACTTTCCCTACAACATTTTTCAACAGCGGTGAGTCTCAAGAGCAGAATGCGTCGTATTGTACGTGCCTTGCCGAGAAACGAGGAGGATGTAGTTGATCATAATATGTTAGTCACAATGTGACACTCACTCTTCCCATTTAAGCAGTGTCGGTCGAAGCTGGCTATCTCCCCAGATTTCCCCTGCAACCGGGGATCCCAATGGCAAGAGTGTTGATAACGGGTATCTAAATGTGTCAAGGTATATACAATGAGTGCTAAGTGCTACATGTTTTGAATTCTACTACTACATACAACAATGCTTCCCAGACACTTACACAAAATGAGGAACATGAGTAACACAACAGATGAAACACACAAAATGATACAAAGATGCGCAGTCCAAAAAAGTGAGTCCCGAATGAAGAAGAATAGACAAGAAAGCAAGAAACTATTGACGCATCTTCATATGAAACTTTTCGTAGAAATCCCCCTGAACCGTTTTTGAGCGACTCAAGGATTTCGCCTTGATCTCGCACAACACGCGCATCGTGACATCCCATGGAAAGCGAGTCCAATGTTGCGACGCAAGCTTGTGGTCGCAAAGATAGGCACAAGACGCCTTCAAGCGCAACACTTGATCTTCGTCCATCAACAAGTCTTCCTTTGCTGGTGCACCAGCAAATTCTCTCGAAAGAGATCGTAGCAGGTCTTGTCGAGTCTCGATGGGTAGCTCTGAGAATCCAGCTCCCTTTTTCATAGGCACCTTTACCCTTGCCTGTTTGATCTTCTCTCGGTGCTTGTGATACATTGCTTTCACATGCTCCTCAATCTTCTTTAAATCCTCCAGCATCCAGTCGCTCCCCGTCCTTTTTTGCATCCGAATGGCTAATTCTTGCGCCTCCCGCCAAGGTCTCGCAAGATCTTCGTCGATCAAAATTTTCGCGCCGGCAGCATTGAACGAACTCTCTATTTTCCCGAGTTCTTCGTCTCCCTTTTTTTTCGCAAACTGCTTCAGTTGATCCATGATGAAAGGAGGAAGCTTTTCTGTATCTCGAACAATTACGACGTTGTCGGGACGGGATGTGCTGATCTCATCTTTATCTTTTGTCTTCCCCTCATTGGCCTTCCAGTGCATTGTGCCTTTATCATATTTTCGGAGCTTCGCCCACACATCTGGGAGGACTTGAAGTCCAGTTTTTGTGCTATCCAACACGTGACAGAATCTGAGGTCTACATTCAGGAAAAGCTATGTGAAAATATCAATAGGAGAAAAAACTCACATGTGCGACAAAAGGATCGTTTCATCATGTCGATATCCTAGGGTATAAATCGCGTAATCATGCATGTTAGAGACTTGGCCCACTAGGGAAGTTGACTTGATCCCTCCAAGCAGATATTCTTGCAGCGCATGTATCTGAGCCATAGGATCCTCTTCGGTGTTTTGAAATTTGCTGAAGAGACTGGTCACTTTTTCGGTATGTTGCGAAAAGCACGAAGTCTTTATATCCTCCCGGGGATCACCAAAAGATGGGGGAGCGTTGCGAAAGGCATTGACTATCTCAGGTTGATAGATAGCAAGAGCTTTGTCTCCGTCATAATCACCTGTGACAAATGAGGAAAACAACTTGTGCCGAATCTCACAACGCTTACCTCCTCCAATCCAATCCGCAGCCCTTCGTTTGCCTTTAGTAGAGAACACGAGGACGTCTGTATAATGCCGTAGCTCTGGCTTATCAACAGCCTTCCACTACACAATTTTCAGTCCAAATATATCAGTTAAAAAACACAGCCGACGTACCTTCTGTACGTCTGTAGGTACCTTGCAAGGATGTCGAGTGACTAGGACATCGCCCAGCAGAACGTCAGTGTATTGCCCATCTGGTGTAAGTAACTCTCTTCGGGAGCTTTTGAAGTACACCTCTCCTTCTTCCAGGACGCCCTCAGGATCTGTGTAGTTTGAGATAAGAGAAAGTAATTTGAACAAGGAAAGACAAAGTAAGACAAACCAGGAACAATGAACGCGGTAAACGAGAGTGGGACGTCAATTCGGAACGTATTGACGTAGGCATTGATCTGAGTAGACAGGATTCTCTTGAGCTTATCCCGCATAACAGGACAAGTTGCAGGGTGAAAGCCAGAATCGGCCAAGTACATAACAGTTTCCTCGAGTGAAGATGGTTGGCCGGATGTAGCATCACTCCACCACGCGACCGAGCTTTCCTCAGTGTCTATTTCATCGAGACCGTCTTCGTCTTCTTCAACCTGAGCATCGTGATCTGAATGACCTTTAACCCGTGCTATACCAGACTGATGCCTGGCGGAACGAGCAGCGAATACACCCCCAAGTCGAGACAGCGTTACCCAGAGATTGCTCATGGCGTCAGGCCCATCCCATGTAGTAAGAGACGATATGACTTCGGCCAATCCCCTTTCAAGAAGATTGTAAAAGACCCTCCTTGGCACGCCATTTTCAGCAAGATTGATGATGGTTTCGGACGATAGCTTGCAACCAAATCGCGGGTGACATGAGCGCAGCAAGTCAACCACTAATAAGGCCGGTTCTGCATTAAGATTTGAATAGCGGATTTTGGTCATGGAGGGTCTGAGCCAAACTCGAGGTTCTGGATGATTGTCTGTTGGGTGAAGGAGAAGCATGCCCTGTAAAGCACTTGTGAATGAATGCCTTGAAAAGCATTATGTTGAGCAGACCTTTGCGCCTGCAATTCGACACTGTATAGCGGTAGGCCAGTGATCCCACAGGAAGCGCTGATGTAAGTAGTGAAGGCCAGCCTTATTCATGAAGCCTGCTCCGTCCGTCATATCCGAGCCTTGTTCAGAAACTGGAACAACAACTAATTACATACGACAGACATAAAAGTTTGCACATCTGACTTACCGATATCACCGATAAAGAGAACGTTCTCCGGGAGTAACTTCAACCCTGGGACGGAGGTGGACAAGCCCAGAGCAAAACGTGATGCATATTTGGCTGCGGACTACAGAAGAGAGTACAATGAGACTTGTAGACAGTACTATATAATTGCCCTCACCTGTTCCTGGTTGAGTTCGACGGGATTGTGCCAATTCAGAAACTCCTCGAAACTCATTCTGCCAGGTTGCACCAGTGTATGCGATATTGTCAGATTTTCGCCCACAACTTCATTTGTCATGTAAAAGAAGACATTTTTCTCCTTTTCGAGGAACGCTCTAAAAACCTTTCCAGATATAATGAAAGGCCGTCGGAAATAATCCATTAACTCGTTCTCAAACTTCCATGATTGCTTGGGAATCTTGACACGAAAGAACGATGACGACCCAAATCGACGCGTAAAGCGACTAGATGCGCCTAGTTCCGGTCGCTCCAGCACTATCTTGAATTTTCGAGGTTTGCTGCTGCCTTCGGCCAAGTCCTTTAATTTACCTCGGAAGACAACTTTACCGCCAAACCAATCCGAATTCGTGTTGAATCCCAGTCTACCGTAGGGGTTTTCTTTCAGCAGATCCTCCTTGTCCAACTCGTGCCAGGGAAACTGATAATACATATTAATGGACGCATAAAGAGTTCACCTCAACTCACCTTCGCCGCAATTTCCGGGGCAAAAGGGTTGACTGCATTAGGCTTAGGGACATCGTCTATGCCAAACCGGTGAACATCAGCAAGAAACAAATTTGTACGACTAACCACCTAGTAAATCAAGCTTTCCACTGAGAATCTTTTCGGTAAACGGCGCGGCTGCCGCGTTGCTGCCCTTCTGCTGGAGTTGATCCATGCAGTCCATTCGAATGTCTGAATATGAAATCTTATTTATCGATACAAGGCGCGCGATTTCCCACTGTACTCCCCACTGTAACTTTCGAGCATCGATCCAGTGTTGGTGGGGTCTCGAGTAAGCCTATGGCCTATGAATAAATTCGCAGGTCGGAGAACGCGAAGAAAGACGCACGATAATAACTGGCGTGTACAGGGTGTCTGTCAGCGTCTTCGATTCCAGTTTCGCTAGCTTGGAAGCACGAGAATCAAATGATAGAGAGGCATCGCTAGCGGTTCGTTTGCCCAAGGTGGATGAGCTTGAAGTAGAAGTGTCTAGGACCGCCGACACCGTCGATTGGGTTGTAGCTGGAGTTGGAGTCGAGGCTATTATATTTTAACAATCAGAGTATGAATACGGAAAGAAAAAATACGAGAGTTTGCGTACAGGGCGTTTGATATTGTGCTATTAAAGGGGATATGTCGTCAGCTATGCTAGCAAAGCTAGATTTCTAGCGTAAATAGTCAATGCCAATTCTCTTTGACCGGCATTGAGGTCTTACTTGAGACGAAGTAACCACATCATCCAAAGTAGGATCGCGGTGAAGTTCGCCTGGAAGATCTGCGTCATAGGCTAATATAGAAATCAGTGAGCTTCTTTTTTCACAGAATAGAATTCACCATGTGATTCCTCCTCAACATAGTTTGCCACAACTTCATCGACATCCGGCAACTGCTTCCACAAGTCCGAAGAAGGCGGCGGCGGAAGGGCAGTATCTTCCATTCTGTTCAGACACGCGCGAAACTGCACTAATGCTCAGACTGAGTGAAGCTTGTTGTAAGTTTCATGAATATAGTTGAAGTTGGTCAAGTGAGAAAACTTGATGAAGTTAAATATCGCCCCGGTACCGCCTCTCCGCCTTGACGAGTTCACGAGGAATGAGAGAGGTCCAAGAACATCCGCGGGAGCAAAGTTGAAATGGGCAAAAAATTTGATCGCCGTTATAACGTCACGTGCTCGATCTCACACGGGCCACTCGGGTACGCGACGCCAGACGCGACGCGGCAGTCGCTGACTCGCTGGTAGCTATGGTCTTTTCCTGCAGCGTTCTCTTCCTCAAAGGTGAATCACACTTGAAGCTTGATGCCTCTTGATGCCTTTAATTTGCCGTAATCTTGATGTACACGTAAGAGATTGAGCTCAAACAATCAACTTGATACAAGAGATTGAAATATTCGGGCGTTTTGATCCTAAATTTGAGTGCTGAATGCCACCAGCAGAACTGGCAAGCGAGTCCATGATCCAGGACCTCGGACACGGTACACCGGCATCTTCATCCGTTTGAAAAGAAAAATCCTTGCGGATTGTAACCATTAAAAAGGAATATCCCAGAATATGTATTAAAGCCCAAAGAATGCATTTGCATTACCGTTTCCTGACTGCTTTACGGCGCTTGCCGCCTGCTCTAACTGCAGGCTGACGGGCACCGGCTTTTCCATCCTCTCGAGGAGTGACTGTACCACTAGGTGCTTCCGACGATGAACCATCATCATCCATTTCGGATTCGGAAGCAGGCGAATCGTGGACCATCTCAGGCTTTGTTGCGAATCGATCCAGCACGGCATGATAGAGAGCTAGAGTCAGTGCGACGAACCAAGTCCGGTAGATACTCGGAGGGATGGCAGTGGAAGAATCTACAGGGTGCATGTCGCCGGAAGGATCCAACTATGACAGACTTGAGCATAATGAGAGGGGTAGACAGATAAATGTACTGACAATGTATACTGCGTCTCCAGACACCACCATGTCAATTGTTCTTCCACCTATGATATTACCATCCTCATCGACGCGCGAACGCCCTCCGAGGTTAACTTTCACCTAACATCATTCTCAGCAAGTATGCCAACATCATTGCACGACTCTCGTAGCTCACTTTTCTTTGCCCTTCTACAGGAGTCATCTTCGTTCCCCAGGCGGCCAACCTAGCTTCTCTAATAACATGCTCTACACGCTCTAGATCACGTTTGTAGTTCATACGTTGCACGACGTATTGAAGTCCGGTTGACAAAATAGTAAGAAATACCAGTACTGACTATGGACAAATCAGGACGCAAAGAATCATTTCGTTATAGGAGAATAAGCGCACCCCGAGACCTGGCCGAAAACGAGAATAGTAGTAACCGGTTCCTCTCCATTTCGGTACCCCGTTTTTGAAAAAGAAATCATATCTTTCAGCAAGAGAAGTAAGCAGTGATAAACCGAGGTAGTAAGCATCACGACACACCTCTTTCGACTTTCGGCATTCCTCAATATCGTCGACACAACTCCCAAGCGAGCAAAGCGCTCAGCAATCTTTTTGTTCCCAGGATTTTTGTCTGGACTGTAGCCAGATTCAGATAACGAACGCCGAAACCAAAGAGATCGCACTGAAGCTGCATGCTCAATTTTCTATACGCCCTTGCAATCTCCGCCGTCGAGGCCGTAGGAGAAACATCAAGCCAAGAGTAAAAGGTGGTACCCTTTCCCTCAGCTGCCTCTATTGCACTGACCAAGTCAAATATTTCATGATCCTCCTATGGTGCCGAGTCAAGCTTTCTGCCCAGGATCAAATCACATTCAACGTACTTTGTCCCAACTGTGTTGACTCGTTCAGCGAGGCCAAAAAAAAAAGACTAAGATACTCACGCAAATACTGCCGTTACCAGAACGAAAAGAAAGACGAAGATAAAAGAGAACCTCATCGAAGCCTAGTTGATCCCGCCAGCGGATGATGGATGCACTTACAACGCCCAAGGCCACGTGGCCTAGGTGACTCATCGGTGACTCACTGGCTCTCCCTGGGTGACTCGGTGGACACCGATTTATGGGTTCAGGAAAAAGCAAACGTTCAAATTCTAGAGCATTCATCCTCAAATTTCTCAATTCTAGCGGTATATGTAGGTCACATACTTTGTGAAAGATTTTCGGACCCTATAGATGGAATTTTCAATCTTGAAACGCAATTGATTCCCCAGGCACTGGTACTTCATTCATAAGTAAGGGTAAGTATCGTTGAACACAGCTTGAGTTACATAAACGTTGGCGATCATCATTGCTTTTGACAGATTCGAATGGAAACTGATCGATGATTCATGGAAACAGTGCGTTCCAAAGGTACATACAGCTTTGACAGCACGTATGCTTGAAAGCAGCCTGACAAAGTGCAGAGATAAAGCGCGCGATGTATGTTCCTTTCCCAGCGTTCATGAATGCATTGATCATTCATCCCAACCCTCCTTGAACCGGATCACAAAGTGCCAGCCCCATGGGCCTCGTAGGGAGAAGCCTACAAACATGCATACTTGTTGCGCGAGCCCGACTAGAGACCAGCATGCATACAGTAAAAAAAAACGTCACCGCAGCCCTGAAATTTCAATCACCAGTTGGTATTACTAGTCTTCGAAAGTCATAAACATAAGTATATAAGACATGAATATCAAATGCTAGGTAGCGCAAGCGAGTTTGATTGAAGAATGGTCAATAAAATATGAATGGAGAGTAAAAAAGAACAAAATAGGCCCCGGAGAAGTACACGACTGCAGGAATGATGGAACACATGAAAAATGAATAGGGCGATGAGGTATGTCCGGGGAACAACCAATATGAGCAGTGACTGGAGACAGGCCTGGAGAAGAGACGATACAGAAAGAATGTCCAATTGTCTAGTCCTGATGCAAATATTAAAGTGGACAGAGTACGATATGCTGACGGGAAATTGCGTGAGCTTTGATTGACGAAAGTAGGTACCGGTGGAGTGGACAAAGACAGGTGAACTGTATTGTCCAGGAGGTCGTGCCTTGGAGTGATGCGAAGTCCTGGTGATGCGTGGAATAAATGGCATGAAGCAGAAGCTAAAAGATGCGGAGCAGGTTTTTGAGTATAAAAGTATGAAGGGATGGATATCAGAGAGAGGGTGAAGAGGGTATGCCAAGTATAAAGTACAAGACCGAGAGAACTCCAAGTAACAACTGAAACAGAGAGAAATCAGCAAAGTGCAACTAAAAGAGTGTATGAACTAAGGAATGGCAAGTAATTAGGAGAGCTTCGGAAACAACAGATAGCGAGGGAAAGTGAGGAGCACAGCCGTGGAATAAACGTTAGATGGTCCCAGGGTCTGTCCAAAAATACTCTGTATACTAACGCTATCATATTCAAAGTCCACGAGGGGAGAGATGCATATCGTAAGGCGGCATTCTGAAGGCAGAAGTAGGGAGAGAAGCGAAGTGGGTAAGTCATTTACTGTAAAGGCGGAGCGAAAGGCCACACCTCGGCATCACGAGAAAGCTGTTTGACTCCTTGTAGGCGGAGGCCTCATACCATTGCCCATAGTCCCATAACTGTGACTGTTTGACATAGGGTAAGGCATCGTTGTCGGTGGTCTTCCTAGTTGCGAAGGCATGGCAGTCCACGGGCTAGGAAGAGTTTGTTGCATATACGCGGGGTGCATGGGCCGACCCCTAGGCATGGTACCATGCGTTGACTGAGAGGACGAAGAGTACGCTTGAGATAAACGCTGGCTACTGTCGTCGCTTGTTCTACGGCGGTGAGCTCGATGCGGTGACGAACTGGGCGAAGGAGGTGCGGAGCCATGCTCTGAACGCCGAGCAGGGGAGGAATCATATCTGTCATGTGTCGACCGTCTGTTGAGTGAGTCTGTGCTGCCGTTGCTAGGAAGACGCTGCCGTGAAGACGAGGAGCCATTTGATGTCCCGGGAGAAGGCGAGTGATGGGACCTTCGAGGATATTGATTCATCATGAAAGGGGCTGAAGGAGGAAGCAGCGGCATGTCCATAGCAAAGGTGGGTGGAAGCTGTGGCACAGGGGGAGTCAAGAGGCTACTATTACTTCCAGACCATACTGGGTAAGACGCAGTACGATCACTGGAGGGCCTACTAGATGAAACAGAAGCAGTAGAGTTACGTTTGTTCAACTGTACGTCCTCAGAAGATAGGGTGGGTGAAGAGTACAGAGAAGGCGATCTAGGATAGGCATGGTGAGGATGCAAAGTATTGCCGCTACCACCAACGTTGGAGTGGCCAGCGATGCTAGAAGGCCGCGAGCTGCCCGGCGATGAGTTACGTGGAGACGGAGAAGAAGAAGGGCTTATAGCAGCTTCGGAAGCCTGTCTCCGCGGACCGGGCGGCATATCGTACATAGCTCGTGAATACCGCTTCGACTCTTGAGTATTACGTTCTAGTTCCTTCAAGGAGGCGGAAGAAGACGATACCCGCATTCCGGTTCTTGAAGATTCTGCACGCAGCCTCGCGGCAGCCACCTCATCTGCATATAACCTCTTTTTTCTCTCTTCCTCCATAGCCCGTTTTTCTTTCTCCCAAGCTGCTTTCTCTTGCTCCCATTGTCGTCGCTCCTGATCTCTGCGCCGCCGCTCTTCTTCAGCCTTGGCCCGCTCTTCCTCAAACATCCTTTTCTCCTTCTCCTCGCGAAGAAATCGAGCTTTCTCTTCACGTTGCTTCTTTATTCGCATGACATATCCAATAGGAATGTTGTCTTCTTTGTCATCTTCGGCAAAGCGAACACCACGCTTGATGGTGTTGCTGGATGCCAAAGATGGAACCTCTCCAGATTCAACCCGGGATTCAACGGCTGTGGGTTTAACCGACGGAAGGAGAATACCAGACTCCTCATGCCGAGGGCTGGTTGGAGAACCCATCGAGCTGGTATGGTTGCGAAGTGGAGACGGAGCAAGTAACGGGGGTGCGAGACTGGGCTTAGAATGTGAGGCTGAGGCTGTGTTCGGACATCAGACGTAAGCCCAGGTTGAATGTATGTTACTAGGTCTGACACTTACATGACATGTGTGACGAGGTGCTTGATGACGAAGAAGGAATATCGGATGCGGGCGAGGCAGGTTCTGATGAGGCTATCTGTAGTGGTCCGGTTGGCTGCTTCGGCGGCGGCGGCAGTGGCTGTAATAAGGGATCACCATCAGCCATGGCCTCAATGGCCTCTGAGAATTCTAGCGCAGCAAGGGCAAACTTGGAATTGGTGACTCGCTGGCAAGAGATAGAGTCGTCTACTGCAGACCAGACCAGAACACGATCCTCGAATGGAGGGCGATCAATCCACCGACGTAGACCTGGGCTGTAAGATGAGATGTGCTCGGACTTTGAAGGAGCCTTCTCGTCAACTGTCGAGGAGTTCAAGGGGAGAAGAGCCTTGGGCGTAGGCTTGCGACTGAACGCAAGGATAGATTCTGCCTCTGCGGGCGATAAGTGACCTTGCCCTTGCAGCCGGTGTAATAAACGCTTCCTGTGAACAGTGGAAGCAAGAGTTTGAGGGCTAGACAAGAAACGCGAAGTATTAGTAGAACGTGGATACAGAGGCAGACTTGGCTGCAAAACAAATGGTGTAGGAGACGGTCGGGAGGCAAGGCTGTTCTGAATCAAAATGCGAAGGACGTTCCGAGATTTGGCGTAGGCGGTGGGGTTGGCAACAGGGTTGTCGGAAAGAGCAGCAAAGGAGGGAGCGAGATCATGGTCATTGTCGTTGTCATAGTCGTCGGAGTCAGAGTCTGAATCTGAATCGGATTGACTAGGAGGAGGACGATTGCCTGGAGGAGGCTGGCGAAGAGTGGGAGGAGGGTGAGGAGACCATTGAGGACGTGCGGAAGACTTTTTGCCCAACCAGGGGATCCAGGACTTGACTTTCGCAGTTGGAGTCCTGGTGAGAGAAACGGGAGAGTCTTCTGGAGTCTGAAGAGAAGCAGAGCCAGCAGAAGAAGCAGAGGACTGCGATGGGTCGCTGGCAGCACTGAGCTGGGGAGTAGACAGGTCGACGTTGAACCTGTCGTTCTTGTCCCGCTTTGAAAAGACAGAGGCAATCCTACGCATTGTTGGTGGTGAACACTAAACGACTCGACGCATCTCACCGCGAGGAACGTTGGCGAAAAAATGGAAGTTGATGGAAAACAACCAAGTCGCGAGTGGGAATCTGTCACTGAGTAATAATAGTTTTGTTTATTTCCGTCCACGTTTGTACTTTCTGACTACTCGTCGCTCAAACTTTTCCACAATTCCACATATGTACTCCTCTCCAACACCCGTCCAGGTCCCTGCTCTCCGAATTAATATCCAGCTCTCCTCCGCCATATTTCCAAACAAGTCTTTAGAGTCGTATATTGTGTATGTCTCCCCGGGCCGAGCATTGCCAGTATTGCCGGTGTCTCCTTCTGCCGTCGCCCCAAGTCTCGGTCTCCGACCCCCTGCGTCTGACTCAAGTCCGCTGACCTTTGTCCCTCGCGTAACCGGAAAATGGCTTTTCAAAATCTGGTCTTCTTCCGGCCGTCTCAGTTTTTTTTTACTCTCCATTTCAAAGAAATCTTACCTTCTGCTTCTTCAGGTCTCAGAAGCGCCCATTCACAGAATGCAAGATATTCGTCGAGCTTCACGTCATCTGCCTCCTCTACAGATCTGCGGCCATTCAGATCCGCTGCTACCATGAGGAGTTACAATAACCACTTACACTGCCTTCTCTGAGTTGCGCAATACTCCTTCCGTAGTGAGATCTTCCTTTTGCAGCTGCTTGACTAACTCCAAGTAATCTTCTATTCGCGGCAGCGCATAAGCCGGGTCATCTGGATCTTGTGGTGATCTATGACCGCAATAAGCCATGGCCCTCGCATAAGACGATGTGAAACAATACCAACCTCTTCTTTCCGTCCAATCCGTATACCATCTTCAGCACTACAATCGCCGCTGCCATCAGGCTTACCTCTACTGGCGCATTGTCGTACTTGTGAACCTCTACATCTCCTGCACCCGTTGGAGGGACTAATGAATGGTGTAACGCTAGCGGTAGAGACAGGCTGACGGACAATTGTTTCGTCATACTGTACAACGTTGCTGCCATACAACTGTCTTAGTTTACCCCGGTTCTTGTGACATACTCCCTACTTACGTGTACCACCTATGCTTTGAATGACTCGCCACAATATAGGGGCCGCGTTTGCCTCTGGTGTAATTATACCGTATGAGCGATATAATTGCTTTGCTAGGTGTGAGACGAGTCCATGCAGTGCTAGTGCTTTTGGAGCACGCTGAAAGAAACAAGTACCGTTAGTCCAGCCTTGGCTTGCGCCTTACGAATAGACTTACAGCGGGAGATAGTGCTTGAACGTTGTGTTTGGTAAGATGCACTACCATGCTGCGGGGTAGTAACCGAATAGGATCCAAGTAAGGCAGATCATACGACTCAATATGTCTAGAACCAGAGGACAACCCTGAGACAAAGAATGTCGCCATACCTGAGTAGCACTCACTTTATGAAATCCCGATACAAAATTGGAATGCGCAAAGTCCAACACGCCACGACCAGAACGGCAATGTTGTTAGCAGGACCCTCAAACACATCATGACCGTGTTTGCGTCTTCCCCCCGCTTTCGCAGCTGGTTTGTGACTGTCACCTTCACTTTCCTCCAAATCATCTCCGTCCTCGTCTTCCGATTCAGAATTTTGCCGGAGCAATTCCGCGAGTTCAGGATCATCCTCACTATCATCGCTGTCATCGCGGGCTGATCCACTCTTGAAATCACGATTTGCCTTCCTTCCCCTTCCTCTATCTTCCTTTTCGTAATCTTCACCATCTTCTTCATCTGATGTCGATGAGGGAGACTCGGAAGGCACAGGAGAGCTTGCGCGCGTCTCGGGTGTTGATGCCCCTAGTCGGGCATTCCTAGACCGAGAACGAGACGGCGATTCAGACTGAGAGCGATAGTACCTCGAGCTTGACGTGTTGTCATATTTCATGCCATCCATCGATAGACCCTGCTTTTCCTCTTTTTCATTACTGTTCTGGTGTTGTTCAGGCAGGGTATCGAACGGAAGCTCATCCGGTGGAGGCTCTGACAACAAACTGAGGTGGAGAGCCCAAATGTCCCTGCATATCATCTGCAAAGACCCCCACACGACACACGCGTAGTATTCAGGTGAGCATGAGATCACGAGAAGTAGAAAAGCAAGACAATGATACACAAGGGCATCAACTGAAATGATCATGTTTGTGAAAGGCAAAGAATGTAACGAAGAAGGAAACATCAGAGCTACCGATACCCACCTCGAACTCAGCAGGCAAATTCCATAACTTCGTTAACGCATTGATTTGTTTTCGAAGAATGAGCTGTTGGCATTGGAAATAGAGATAGCGACCTCGAGATCCGTGATAGACTGTGAAAGCAATCGGATGGACCAGTAGAGTGCATCGCCATCAAGATAGCGTCAAGTAACATTTGCAAAGATTCGTGTTAGCTTGATAGAGACTCGAGGCAGACGACGAACGTTTTGGATCAGCCTTGCTGCTTTTGCCCTTCTTTTCCCTATTCGATTTCAAGGTTCGTTTCTTCATCATGTGGTTTCCCAAATCTTCAGCTTCGTTAGTTTCATTGCGATAATTCTAGGAGATTCGAGCCAAGATAACCAAGAAAGTTTGTAAGACACCTGCATGATATGAATCCTCTTCCGACTACAGCGGGAGAAGAGCATACCTGGAGAATATGACCCTCACTACAAGCTATGAGCCCACTGAGGGGCTCCTTATGCCATTGCCTGGAGCCGCAAACTGGACAGCGGCGTTTAGGCGCCATTGCAGTACAGGTAAGCTTTGCAGGTATCGATGTGCGCCTTTATCTATCACAAGAAACTGGGACAGAAGTAGGTCTGGAGCACAGTAAGTAGTCACTGCCACAAATGAGGGAACAACATGAAAGTTTGCCGAAGCGCGAAGTCCGAGGAAGTCCGCGACTCCGCATCATGGCACGTGACAATGCCAAAGCGAAGTTCGAACATTAGCAAGGGATCACCCAACTTCACGCTCTAAGAACTTCTAAGAATCACCCAGATGGAACGGACACACGAACGGACACACTAAATGTATATAACCACGAAACTCCGGGTTTCATATATATGAGAGGGGGATGTAAAGTACTATACAGTACAGGGTCACTATTCAGTCGCGCTCCCAAGCCTGTCCCAACAATTTACAATACTTGAACCATGACAAAAACATACAGGAAGTTGCAATAGAGCTGAAAGATTGCACGTAGCATGAAGTACTGTGCCGCCGAAAATCATGAAACAGAGAATCGTTCTTGGAGTCACATCAACCAAATGTCCACGGCCCAATACAAACGGTGCCCTAAGGCCCGGGGTATTTCACAATGCTAGAAACAGAGCCCACACGAGCCTTGTAGTCAGGTTTGGTGACACTCGATCCCCCCACACCCACGAGAGACGCTCGGTGTGGCGACAATTTCGTGGTCCGGCTCGGCGTAAATCTCGCCGATGTTTGCTGAGCGGTTGTTGGATTCGACGATGCCGAGGATGAAGCTATCTTCGATTTACCTTTCGAGTTGTTGATTAAATACGATCGAACAAGATCCAGTGTAGCAATGGCATCTTCCAGCGACGAATGTCCCGTCGTTCCCCCGCCTTCCTGGATCTTTGTATTGAGATGCTCTCGAGCCCTGCATGAAGAACAAGTGTCAGCTATACCTGCGTGTTGCGCATATAATGACCAATACAAACAGATCTCTTAATGCTCTCCTGTAAGGTGCGCCCCTCGGATGTGGATATAGCGTTACAGTATCCACACATCGGTGATGCACCACCCGCAGTGTCTTCAGGTCGTTCTCTAAGGCATGTCCGATCAAAATCGTGTCCGTTCCAATAAATGCATCCAGCGATTTCCGAATGGATGATAGGGGCAGAAGGGCACGTTCATTGTACATGTCCTGCGTAATGCCAGAAAAGCGTGTGTTGAAGTCGAGCACTTCAACTCCGTCGTCCATTCGGACTAGCTCGTCGAAAACGCGGGAGCCAGAGCCGTCCACGACCGATACACGTGCGACTCGCATGCCACCAGTGGTATAGATCATTTCACAATCTAGAGCAACCACATCAAGAATAGTTGACTTAGTCGGAGAAGAAAGGGTGGAAGAAGAGGGCTCGGAAGAACCGAGAAAAGAGAAGGCGTGGCGTAGATGTAACGTCTCTGGATCAGATTCATAGAATACATGTGGGCCCTGAACACAACCCTCCTCTGATACGGGTTTGGAACAGCAGCTGTATGTTCGTACTCGTTCGCCTGAAAAGAAACAAAGAAATTGTAGTACCGTATTGGCGAAAAGCAGGTGAAGTTTTACCATTTACAACTCGACTGTATAGCCTCCCCCAGTGGTATAAGCAATCTCTATTGTCTGTCTCGAGGTCGATATCCCGTACAACAAACACCTCTCCACACCTTTCACATTTTACAGGTTGGCCCACCTTGGTAGGCTCGGAACCTCCGAATCCCGGGGGAACCTCGAGAATATATCCAAACGTTCTCATATCCTCCATGGACATGAGGTAAGGCTCAAGAAGTTTCGCTGTTACATGCAGGGCAGCTATGGATTTTTGTGCCTCAGCGCGTGCAGTGAGGTCGCCTTCGGTACCGACAGAAGGATGTGAGAGTGAAGTAGGAACGGAGCGGCGTTTCAAGGCGGCTACTGATTGGATTACGGCCTGCAAAGAAGTAAGAAAATCAAAGGAGAGGACAAGAGGTATAGTCACACGTTACGATAAGTGAACTTGTTAGACTTGCTGTACACTTCTTCTTCCTGTCTAAGGGCGTGTTCAGAGGCGATGCTTGGATTAGCAGTGAGTATCTTGTCGTAGAAGGCAGAGAAGTGCTCATATATCGTCTTCAGCATTGCCTTGAGAGAAGAAGTAATTAGAGGCATGCTTCAAGGGCCAGAATAGCACACACCTGGCGGACTGGAACTGGAACTTGTGAAAGTGCAGGCTGCACCCTGAGCACAGGTACACCTGCCTGTTATCAAATCGTCATCGCTCGATTGTAAGGTGACATGAGGCAGCGTACGGAGGTAGTTTGAGCGGTTGGTAGTGCTTGTGACCTCTGTATTGAGCCAAGCTTCTGCAATTTATTTGGAGGTTCACTGGGCGTTGTAATTGGAGAGGAAGATGCACGAAGAGGAGAGGAATTGACAGAGCGTTTCGCTGGAATAGTCTTCAGGGAACTTGCAGATGCAGCAGTGGACGTGGGGGAAATGAGCTGGTTATTTTGTTCATCTATAGGAATAGCAAGAGAGACTGGAGGGGGCAAATCTTCTGGATTGCGATGAGAAAAGAGACATTGAGGACGGGTACAGGAGTCTCGTTCAGGACAGAGCAGAGATTGAAAGAGACCGAGTGAGGAGAACATGGTCAGCGTATATTATGCTTTAGACGCGTCGACGTCTCTGTCAGTGACTTCCACAATGGCGCGTAAACGAACTGGCTCTATTAAGGTTTTTACGGACAGAATAGAGTATAGTCTACT
Source organism: Neonothopanus nambi (assembly GCA_003987895.1). Classification (NCBI taxonomy): domain Eukaryota; kingdom Fungi; phylum Basidiomycota; class Agaricomycetes; order Agaricales; family Omphalotaceae; genus Neonothopanus; species Neonothopanus nambi. Next base: position 40,645 of record RCHF01000573.1, on the reverse strand, counting down.
CTTTCTAAGCCTTTCTTGCTCTAATCTTCAATTTATTTAAGGCAAGACCCTACCCACCATCTCACTGGTCCATTTTTACCTCAGACGTATGTTTCTCGCCTTCATCATCACTTCTTTCTCCTGATATGTCGTTGAATCTCAGGCCACTGGGTGCTGCTACTCCAGAGCGGGGTACTTCTCCAGCTTTTAGAAAACCAGGAAGACCACCTGTCTCGCCATGGCTGCGTTGGGTTGTTCAACCTCGTCGGTCGAGTTCGTTATTTGATGTGTATTGAAAGCTGAAAATTTTCATCCCAGGTTCTTCATTCAAGGTTTTAATGGTTCCAATAGTTCTGTATCTCAACTGGGAGCTTATTTCACCTGTTCTAACGCGATACCTGGGTCATGACTATATTCCCAACCCCTTCGCGCCTGTCTTTTTACTCCATCACCGTGTCCCAAACTCTAGTCCAGATGACCCTCGTTATCAAAAGGGCTGGTTTGACTTAGTCTTCATGTGCTATTATGTGGTCTTCTTCTCTCTCTTTCGTCAACTTGTCACCATCAACCTATGTCGACCAATTGCAAAATATTTCGGGCTGCATAAGGAGCAGAAGTTGGATCGCTTCGGTGAGCAGGGATATGCGGTAGTATATTTCTCTTTAACGTTTGCTTGGGGCTGTGTATGTCTTCCGTGTGTTCAGTCAGACATTTCTCTGATCTTTTTCTTGCAGAGAATCATGAGCCAACTTCCCACTTGGTGGTATCGCACCGAAGCCTTTTGGATTGATTACCCCCACTGGGATATGAAACCTGAATTGAAACGCTACTATCTTATGCAAATAGCCTACTGGTTGCAACAACTCCTCGTCCTCGTCCTCAAACTGGAGAAGCCTCGCAAGGATTACATGGAACTCGTCGCGCACCATATAGTCACAATTTGGCTGGTTGGGTTGGTGCAATGTCTCTGAAGGTCCATATGCACCTACTCATCTACATGAATATACTAATAGGTGGAGCTATCTCATCAATCTTACCCTCATCGGAAATGCTGTCTTCATGAGTATGGATATCCCTGACGCATTCTTGGGTGTACGATGCATTTTTTTCCTTCTTTAACTCCATTGTGCCTAATCTAGCAAAATTATCTAGTTCTCGAAGATACTCAACTACCTTCGTTTCGAGCGTGCTAAAATTGTGTCTTTCGGCATCTTCCTATTCATTTGGACGTATGTGCTATCACGAATTGACTTTTTTCACTTCGACTAATGTTGATGCACAGATATTTCCGACATATCCTCAACTTCTACATTCTTTGGTCAGTGTGGTTCGAATACGATCTAATCCCGTACGTGATCCTTCATTTTTATGCGACGCGCTCACTAAAGCGATGTTTTAAGCGAAACGTCTAAAGTTTGGATCTGGGAAAATGGTACCTACCTCAATTGGTGGATGAAGTACCAAGTATTTGTGCCGCTGGTTTTACTCCAGGTGTTGAATCTCTTCTGGTATTATCTGATTTTGCGTATTCTCGTTAGGCAAGTTGCTCTGAAATTCCTTTTGTTTCATTCTTTGACAGCAGTGTTCCTGTTCCTTTACAGAGCTCTGACGACTTCCGAAGCTGATGATGATCGATCGGACGATGAAGATGGAGGAGAGGATGATGAACCTGAGACAAAAGAAAAAGATGATTGATCTACACCTACCGCGACTCGAAAGCCTGCAGCACCATATTTCACCGCGATATATCCCTCGATGCACCGTAGGTCGATCTAGCCTGTTTTGAGTAATTTAACCACCAAGTACAAGCACACTAGCAAAATTAGACAATCGATGGCCTGGATCACTCAATTACTCCAATTTGCAAACTTTATTGGTGCTTGGCTTTGGTATGGTATTGCATTCAATAATCGTAATTTGTCTGTGCACGATACAGACATACAAGGAGTGAACGTTGTCCCTTTCCTGACACGAATTTAAGGGAATCAATGTGGTATAGATTGAAGGAATGGTCAGAAGTGCAGAAGTATATCTAGACCAAGATCAATCTTCAGTGTCTAGTTCCAGCACGCTGTATAATTTCCTGTAAGCTGAAGGCGGCCTAGCAGGAGTGGCGTGCTTGACTCACCATTCTTCTGAATTCACTTCCGCCGGTTTGTATGTCGAAAATACAAATGAGCTTCCAGTAAAACTTCCTGGATTGAATACATGACATCCAGTGTACGTGATTTTATACCTATCGTATTTATCGGCCAGAATAAGCTGCAACTCGAGAAGTCAAAATAAAGCCTTCTGAAGAAACGAGATGGTGTTACCGCAGTGGGCAAAGGATATAAACGAAGGGAATGATCGTAATCTGATAATATAGATTGTATGCTGTTCGTCAAAGGGCTAAGGTGTGCTTGGTCCAGTATTGTCTGTACGAGCTTAAATTCGAGCCAGCTGAATAGGCCAATACAAAAGTAAAGAGAAAATATCCTCACGAAACGCTTGAGATCATCACTGTTCACGTCGGGCTTGACTCCAGTGCCGACGACATTTCGTAGCATTTTTGCCATACTATCCTCTCTAAATATCACAATCTCCTGGTCGAAGAATTTAATTCGACATGGATTAGAAGCGAAATGAATCTTTGGAACTTTGGCCTTCAAGCGGGAAGTGAAACTTGACAGCAACGGTCGCCGGGGCAAAGTAGAGTTCACAGTCAGATCCAATGGACCAGGTACAAAAACAAAGTGAGTTGTGCGTGTTATTGCCGGATACGACGCGATCAGGTCCGCTAGGGCGTCGAAATTCTCTACGAAGGGTAAGTCTAAACTATTCCTAGTGAAGTTGCTACTGCTGACCTTGATAGCGCTGTATATCGCGCGCGCTCCCATGCACGATAGAACGACTTGTGAAGTTGCCACACAGTACGAGAACCTTGGGGACAAAGTCGTTCTGTATACAGTTATCGAACATCTTGCCAAGCCCTAATAAAGTGAGCGGATGATCCAACCAGACATCTGAGAGGAAAAAGAAGTGGAGATCCGACAATTCCTCTCGCACTCGAGCTGAGAAAAGCCCCTGTATAATTTCCATAGTCAGGAAAGATGCATATTTGTATAGCAAAACTCCACTATACATCTTCTAATAGGGAAGTAGCCCCTTTGCCTAGGAAATCAATATGCCCATATATTGAACTAAGGTCTGTTAGATGACCAAGTTGTGCGGGCGTAGACAAAGCATACGTACCGCGAAGTTTGTCTGGATTCACATGGAGGTTGGCCGATGGCAATAATATCTAGTGTTCCTTCTTCGGTGTATTCACCTTCTACCAGGGCAAAGCACCCTTCCGTGAATAGACCGTCGCCTGGTTCGTCCTACAGATCGCTCCAGTGTCATGGAACGCATGCTAAGAAGTAAGGATGTAACCCACCAGCTTTGAGAAATCTAATTCAACGCTTCCGTCCGCGTCCTCTAGGCAGAGCTTTCCTTCTTTGGAACGGGCGAGCATTCCTAGCAGTAAAAATCGTTCTCCAGCTCGACCCAAGAGTTGTTTTGTAGATTTCAGCTTTGAGTAGGTTTGTTAGTCTGGGGTGAGGTGTTAGGGGAGCAAGTATACCGTAACAAGATGGTCCCTATCTCTTGATGGCAGTGTAGAGGGAGCAAAATGTTCGTTTCGTAGCACACACTGCTTGATTATATTGAGGCGATCACGGATCGAAAACACGCGAGATTCGGCCGATCCTGACATAGTTGGAGGACCGGGAGTCCTTCATTTGTTCAAGTAGGTATAAGAAGCTGAATGAAAGGACATACTTCTCGAAGGTACCGCGTTCGATGGACCATCGCCAGCCCGGCATATCGAAAGCGTCAATGAAGTGGAGATGAGTTTCAGGATCTAAAATTTCCGTTGCGCTCTCCGCCTGCCCTTGATCTTGGAGTAGTTCATACACTCTTTGTAAAACTTCCACGGAGACCTTCATCGACGCGTCTTAGTTAAAGAATGTCAGTGGCAAGAGTAGACAAGGAATGGTATTTCCTACCATCTTGCTTGTTATATTCCTTTGCAAGAGTCTCGATTGAGGACTCAAGATCCTCATCTTCAATTTCATGATAATTGAGTATCTGTTCTAGGAAGTCCAAGACTTCTGGCCCGAGAGAATTGCCATATTTTCGAAACACCTGAGATGCTATTCAACACGGAGGCTGTGGGCTAAGAGAATTTCAATACTTTGATGATATTTCTTTGGCGAATACTGGACATATTCTTGTAGGTCGGCCAATACCACGAATACGCAAGTAAAAGAGATGTTCGAGACGCGTCGCGCCAAGTGGTTTGGTTTCAAGCGGCCGGCCCCTCGCGCACCGGCACTGACCGCCTCTTAACCAGCTTCGCCTACCTTCACAGCATGTTCCCCACATTAGAGGTCGATGTACGTCCAGGTTCTGGCATCGGAATGTTTGAATTGGGTACTCTACCTTCTCTTTTGTAATCGGCTTTCTAAATCTTCGCTCTAGGAACCTCATTATGGAACATCATAGACATGTTACGAGGTCTGCAGCATCTATTTCCGCAAGTAGACATCAAATACGACCCGGATACATCCTCATTAACACCAATTATCGTGCATCTACGACCGCATGTCGATCTTCTTTTCTCTGGCAAACACCAACGCTTACGGACAATATGTATACGGAAGCTCCGCGACGCTAATCCCCCTGTGACTTTGCTGTACAAAGGCGCGGTACTCTCATCTAGCGAAGAGACTCTCAGACGAGTTGGCGTCAGTCGAACGTTTGGTCCTACTTATCCTGGAGAAGATTTGCGATACCCCGGAATATGGTTCACTTTCGATGAAGATGGGATTGGTGAAGGCAGGACAGGTGCCGCTCATCCTGAAGACAAGATGCAGGAAGTGAAGCGGGTCTTGGTGTCTCAGAAAGATCTCAACATGGAGGAAGGCGATGCACTAGGTGAAGTTCTTGAGTGTCCGATTATGGATGGTGACATCTCTTTAGCCGTTGTAAAGGTTCGTTGCGCTCAGCTTGCATTTGCATCGTTCGGAAGAAATGAGTCATTTTAAGGTCCATGATGGTGTGACACTATACTTCCATCCTGTAACCGCAAAACCAATACACGTTCGCATTGGCACAACGACGGCACAAGATCTATCCGTTGACCTAGGTCCACCTCTCCGCGTTCACTATAAAGAGGATGATAGAATGACAATTCATGCTTCAAATCAAGAGTCAGACGATCTGGGGTGTATGAAGGTTTCTCTAGCATTTTGTCTCTGTGTTCATTTTCATGATTTAGACTTCTACAATTACTTTCAACACGGACTGGATTTCTTCATTTCTGGGAAGACACATGTTGTGAAAAAGATCATACTGCACTCCAACATCGTAAGCCTCCATTTTTGCGCTTGAATCACACCTGCTATTAAATCGCTTCAAGCCTGGCTCACCGCTGTTCCAACGGTACAAACGGTGCAACTGGGAGATCGAGGGTACACCTGAAGATGATGAGGATGGTAAGAATTCATTGATATTTCTTACCGGCATTCACTGAAGCTTCAAAAGACACACCTCCAAGGAAACGTTTTTACGACAGGGTAGGTTGGATATCATGTTTTAGAATTCGCATTCAATTCAAGATCGAAAATTAGTTTGAAACAATTAGCCATTTTCTGAGTCCTCGCGAAGTACCGCCTTCCATGTTGTTAGACCGTACGGACGAGGAAGACAATATCATATTGCCTAGTGCTGCTACTCGCCGTAAGTCCTCAAATCCTCTTTCTCCAAAAAACATGAGTTGACTTCGACTTCACTAGTTCATGGATACGATGGAATCATTCTTGAAGTATCTGAAGCATCCCAAGTCGTATCCGTTATGTTGTTTTGAGGGATTAAGGGCATCAATTATTGTTCCTATCTTCACGAACATTGTTAAATAAGACAGTATTGTATTCTACTTGTACATCATAATACCTGATATGAAATATACACCCCAACCTCAAAGGTAAATTCCTCCGGTGTCATCATCAATGTCGGTTTGTGCGATCTCAGCGTTAACAGTAGCACCTGTATTCGAGTGGCTCTGAGCGTCAGCATTCTGTCTTGAGGGCGACTCCAGGTCGTAATGCGTCCCGACAGATACCCCTTTCTCCGTCAATGCGAGCTTCAGAATTCCAATACGTTCCTCCTGTGATCCGCTGCAAGACCCAGATCTCAATAGTAAAGGAATCGCAAATGGAACATCGCAATAACATACATGACGATCTTGTTCTCTGCATATGCTTGTACTATCTCTGCATCGGCTGGATCAGTAGAATCCGACCCCTGAATAGCTTCATGAAGAAGCTGTTGTGTTTCTCGGAGCCGTTTGAGCGAATACTGAAGCCTGGAGATTTCTGGCCAAGCATATCACTATGAGACTATGAAGCTGAGCAATTGGTTAGGCTAGGGTGCTTGACCTTCGGTGATTGTAGATACATCTAGATGCATAGCTTCAGAGAGTGTAAATGGTTGATTATAACGAGGTTTATAGTCCATCTTGTCGTTGGTGAGAGGTAGAAAAGGAAAATTTGTACACGCGTCTGAATCAACAGTAACTCAACCCCGATACAGCTGAACGGACATTATTTACGACCAGTACCTGACTAGTACAGTAAGTATACATCAAGACGATAGCAGGCATAGTAGTGTATAAGAACAAGTGAAAATCAGTAACGATACAAGAAATGACACCAAGCGGGTGGTCAAGATATATGTAGAAACACGTAAAGAAACATAATGTACACCCAAATCCATACACTTGGGATGAATGTCGTCTGTTCAAAGGATCCCCTCTTCGTCCGAGTAATCGCTGTCCTCCTCCCAAGGTTTGAATTCAACTCTGACTCCGCTGGGACCTGTGCGATTAGGCCAACGGGCGTCGCGCTGAATATCAACTGCATCGCCACTCGCCATTTCTTTGCATGCCGCAAGAGTATACTATAACCAGGTAATTGTGTTAGAACATTGTACCAATGAAAAAACTGAGACGAACATGCGCGTCATTCCCGGCGTTGTGGAGGTATTCTGTAGGTATTTGAAGGTGACGACACATTTGCTCGAGTGAACGTCTGTTGTTGCCCTCGCCCTCGAGAGCACCGAATAAATCTGAAGTATCTACCACAAAGATGCCACTATCAGGAGTGGCATTTGGCATCATATAGGAAACACCATCAAGATTGGCTTGAACTGTTTTGGATTGAAGGTACCTGAGAAAAATTATTTCATTGTAGACAAGGACTAATGGACGTGACCTACTTAATATCTTGCTGATTGTCATGGAAGACCAGGAATACAGCCCCATAATTTCTCAAGTCCGTAAATAGTTTCTGAATCTTCTCCTTGAAAACTGCCTTAGATACGACTTCGCTCTGACCAAACTTGTAATTCTACAAGTGGCCTCAGCTGGAACACACGAAGAGCAAATGAAGACCACGTACATCCCTATGATGAGGAACATATTTGCCATTTGTGAACTTCTGGTATTCCTGGACGATGAGATGGGCTTCTTCAAGGATCTCCTTACTGCCTTCCCAGCGGATCAAGCTCCAACCGACCTCAGTGACGACTTCATGGTCCATCTCCCAACTTTCAAAATCCAATGCGCACCAAACATGTCGATCTCTTTTTTCTCCGTCTTGCCAAAAGGTACGGACACGTTCAAAAAGATGACGTCGAGAAGTAAGAGGGGGATTCTTTGAGTTTTTGAGGCGCTTGTTATTCTTGTCGATGATCTAGTATAGCACCGTCAGTCAGCATTGTGGAATTCAAGAGTAGTTAACCCACTTTGATAGCTGATCGCAAATCTCCACCTGTTTTGTAGTTTTGTGTCGAAACGTTTCGAAGGTCCGAGGTAGTCAATAGGCAGTTTGAATAGGGTAACGGGATAAGAACTTTGGTCAAGCCCATCGCATAGAGCCAGTAACGAATGTATTCCACTTGCTTGGAAGAGAAAAGTAGGCGGCTTTCACCGGTTACGAACGTTCCTGTAAACGGTCAGGACAGATCTACGCTGATCTAGCGTCGCATATACCGATATAAAGCTGCGCTCCCTCAACTCCTTTGATGTGAAGCGGGTGATCATCGTGAACCAACGCGTCATGGGCTTGAAAAGAATGAATACGACTTCAAAATTTTGGACGCGCATGGCACACCTAGTATTGCTTTGAGTGCGGCACCATTTTCAGCTTCGAGTACGGCGCTCCTTTGATCAGACGTTAAAGAAGTTCATTCTGAAGCCTGTATTTACTATACCATTCAAACCAGATGTCTGTATAGCGGTAGTATCCAGTTACAACTGGGACGGTCATGTCGCGAGAAAGAGGAAAGGGCACGTCACGAGGGCAGCTGCGAGTTGATACGAATAATATGATCTTACGATGATCTCTAGAGTATATTCACTGAGAATTGTAACACAAACGTATATTGAGGTCTAATCGAGTGGTTGTATGCAATACAGATGCCATGCTGGAATGTTCAATAATAGCGCTTTAAATAATGCGTGGATGTATGGGAGGATGCCATGAATGATGAGTGCATGAAAATGAGGACGAAAAGAAAAAAAAAAGATGCTAATGCCATGATCCAAAAAAGACCTTTATGTTGTGGATGATGATAATGCAAGCTTTTTATGTTGCGGCGACCCATAAGGTTCGCCAGTTACAGACGAATGGCTATCATCGACCTTACGTTTGACGCCGAGCAACTTTGAGTCGGGCGAAGGAGAAAGAGACTTTCGCACCATTGGAGGTGTAGATAAGTGCTTTGACATCACTGTAGACTCAGGAGTACCAGATCGACTTCGACCGTTCGTCTCAGTTAGTAAGCGTGCAGCAAGAGTATTTGTAGAGGCTTCTGCATGACAAGTTGCATGGTATATCTGGAGAAAAATCAGTACAGAAAGGAAAAGAGAGAGCTTCAGAAGACGTACGCGATCATCTTTCTTGATGGCATTCTTCCATACCCATTCTTCGTCATCTTCCAAGAATTCAGACTTCAGGGGCTCCTTACAGATCGGACATGATATCGACTTCGCCTCGTCGCCAGGGGGTACTACCACAAACTGGGATCGCAACTCAGCCTCATGTTGAGCGGCCTGTGCAGCAGCAACAGCCTTAGCATTCGATGATCGCAAACCATCTGCACGCCCTTTGCCTTTCGAATCCGAAACATCATGAACCCAATCCTAAAACGAAAGTCAGTAAACTTGTGGAATCAACAAAGTGAAGAAAACTAACCTCGATACTTATGAACCAACTTCTGCTATGTCCCCTACCAATATTCTGATTCGCCTTAACATTTTGTCTAAAATGCATATCTAAATGATCTTCTTGCATTTTCTTTCCAGCAGCAGTGTCAGGGAACCGAATGCCACATTGTTTGCATTGTAGAGGTAGCTGATCATACAACATGTCGGAGATGGGCGGTCGAGTTCTACAGCCTAATGTAAATATCACACAGAACCGTTGCATAAAGAATGACTTACTTCGTGATTCCTGCAGTGCTTAGCTGGACATGATGTCCTAGAACTGATGTCCTATACGTCCTCATTGCATTTCGAGAGTGGTCGATCATCTCGGCGTTGAAAGAATCCTTGGAATCCTTGTCCTGAGCGAGGCCTTCGGTGCCTGCTAGCGTACCATTAGTTGATACTACACCTGCTTTTAATAGTGTAGATAGCAAATCGGCGTAGCCACCGGTGGGCAACGCTGGCACGTTCGTTAAGGCGGATAGGTGAGACATGGCAGAACTCGAAGAAAGATGAGAGGAAGGTTCCTCCATCTTAACCCTGCTCGCAGCAGCAGGAAATGAGAGTGAGGACACTTGGTTGACAGTTTGGGGGGCGGGGATGGGGGGACTAAAAGAAGGCGCAGCAAAGGCAGTCTGAGGAGGCCATGAAGGAGCAGCTACTGGCGCAGGTGGAGGGGGCGGTGGGGGAGCATTGTTGCGCATCAAATTTCGCAGCTGAGTCAGGATCTGCTGTAGTTCCATTTGAGAGACGCCGGCTTCAACAATTTTGCGAAGCTAGAGAAAAAACTGTGAGCGACAAGATTAAGTACAGAAGAGTAGTGACATACTTGCTGCAATACAACGACATGATTCTTGGATGTGTAGTCCGCAGGGTTGGCTTGAACAGCGCGTTCCTTTTGCCCCAAAGTGAACTCCAGCTCACTAAGTACTTGTATCTTCGTTATTTGGCCAGTACCGGAATAGAACCCACTTGCGGGCTGGACACAAGTCGGGTAAATAAATTGAACCATGAAACCGACGAACTGACTCACGTTGCTCGATCCTTCTCCCCATATACTACGTTCAATGGACACCTGCGCAGGGACGCCAAACAATTCTTTGCCTGTTGGAGAACCAGTCCGCCAAGTCAGAACCAATTCTACCATCTTGCTGCGCGTCGCTTCATCTACTTGCTGGTACGTTTCGATGAACAAGGGCGTTACAAAAGTTGCAAAATGTCGGGCATAAGGTTCATAAATGTTCTTGCTAATCATATCCAGCAAATAGAAGCCTGGCAGCTTCATCCAGGCGGGCACCTAATACAAAAAAGGAAAACATGATATCAGCAATCCACGGAACGAGTCAGGTGACCAGAAGAAGGGCGAATAAGGAAATTTATCTCCACTCTTGTATAGTCGCGCGGTTTTTTTTTTTACTCAAATATACTAACGACTACGATAATATACATGATATCGCCCGACATTCATCGCCCATGAGTAACGACAGAAGAGTAGCCGTCGAGAAACCAACCAGCGGACAGTTAAAAAGCGTCATAACGAGACCATTTACTCACCTTTCGAATATGTGCTTCCAGGCACTGTGCAACAGTATCGGCAAATCTTGCATAGTCGTGCGCTAGCATAGAAAGATTCTGGATGATAGGTCGTGAATTCACGGTTAATTCTGCCAGTCGATTAGAGAATTCCCTTCTGAAAGTTGAAGGGTCCATGTAATACGGTGCAGAAGGGGGAGGGGTAAGCTGATATCCACTCGCCAGAGGAGGCTGACTGAAAGGCGGCGCGCCATATGCAGGCTGCCCGTAGTAACTCTGACCGTATACTGACATCCCAACCCCACTTACAGCAAACGAAGAGAGGAAGATATACGGGAAACCGAAAAAAAGTAGAGGCCGTCCGGTAAAAATGCCTGCTAATAGACAGGAAGCGGTTGTCGGATTCAAGCAAACTTTTACAAGGTTTCACGCAGCTCGAGACCGCCAGCTATGAGAGTAAGTGCAAAACGACGTGGTGGTAGAGTGAAGAAGGGTGGCAGGACGCCCGGTTGATTGTTCAGCTTGAATTCAAACTCCGCTACGAGTCCCGTGACTAAAAGCTGGATGACTCAGCAAGCCTCAGCCTTAAGGTTCACCTATGCTCGTTACTCATTAAGTCGGTCTCAGTGTCAGTGCTCGCGTAGCTGTTTGATTTTTTATGTATGATGAAGAGCAATTCAAGACGCGCCCCTAATTTTGCTTCACTGTCACATTTTTGCTACAAATGCATGTTGAATGGATGCTCATGGTCTCCGGCGATACCCGTTTGCCACTTGCCAAACCTGGCCACATCAGCTGACTAAGCCAGAATTCTATCTTCCCAGCTACGGCTCTTCGTCCACATACCTAACCCTTCAAGAAAACCAACTTCAAGGTATGTACGCTCAAGCTATAGCCATAAAATCTATGTATTTCGGTTCTTGCTGCTCTTAGCAGTCGTTTCATACCGATTTTTCCCAACATTTCCGATTTTTTGGGCTGGATGTCTCTAGATGAGTACGGATGTAGCGGGATGCTGATTCTTTGTATTCGCAGATGCGGGACGTTCTCCAGACTGAAGAACTCGACATTCCCGAGGGTGTCACTGTCGCAATCAAATCCCGCGTCATTACGGTCACTGGCCCTCGAGGAACTCTTACCAAGAACGTTCGTCATGTCGATATGGACATCAGGCTAGTGAAGGGCAAGACCTCCAAGGTCACTCTTGCTGTGTGGCAAGGAGGGAGGAAGCATGTCGCCTGCCTGCGCACAATCAAGAGTATGATCAACAACATGATTAACGGTGTAACGCAGGTGTGTAGAATACACAATTACTCTTGGTTTTTTCAAAACTAATGCTATACTCTGTCAGGGCTTCCGATACAAAATGCGTGCTGTGTACGCCCATTTCCCTATAAACTGCATCATTCAAGACGGAGGACATGCACTTGAAATCCGAAACTTCCTGGGCGAGAAGGTCTGTGTTCGTGGTTCTGCGTAAAGACCCATTCTAATTGCTTCCCGGGTTATAGACCGTCAGACACGTCAACTTGCTAGAAGGCGTTGTCATCTCGGAATCAAAAGCCCAGAAGGATGAGCTGATCCTTGAGGGTAACGATATTGACAATGTTTCTCAATCCGGTATGTCTATCGACTCTACTGGTAAAATATACAACTAACCGTCTTTCCAGCTGCCTCAATCCAGGGTATTTGCCGAGTACGGAACAAGGATATCCGTAAATTCTTGGACGGTATCTACGTTTCCGACAAAGGCACGATACAGGACGAGTGATTACTTGGGCTGCGGTTGGATGTCTATAAAATTTACATGATACATGTTGATCCCTTTGTCTGTATGTCCGTCGATGCACCCTCCATGTCCATGCAGTTTCTTTTTTCTTGACTTCATGTGCCGTCTATACTTTCAATGGTGATAACACCCAGATGACCAGATGAACACTGGATCGCGACGCTATAATATCTTCTGCTCGACATGTCAGAACTTGGAAATGAATCCCCGTGTCCAATTTTTGGACGCTCAGCGCTCAGCTCTGGAGTACTATGAATATACCAACTCATGCATTAATGCAGATTCTAAGCAAAGCGATACATTTCACGGAATAAAAGGTATCTTAGTACCAACGGAGTCTCTGTATTTGATGTAGCTATCGCCAAAAAATTTGATGAGTGCTTTCTCTTCGCCTGTGAACGAGATCGTGAGCAAACCATCTAAAACTTTTGTGAGTGAAACTTACTTCTTATTCGGTAGTAAAAAAATCTCCAAAGCAAGACTATATAGAGCACCAGGCAAAAAGGATTCTGAAGAACAAGCTGAGTGCCCAGTGCCCAGTAGAAAAATCCTGAGTAAGACGGGTGCCTAAACCAGCTATATATACGATAATCTCTATTAGTGAGTATAAGGCTTTAAACATCGGTGTATTCTTTACTTACGCATACACGCCATCAGTAACAAGCTGATGGGACTCGCGTTTGCGAAATGCAAGAGCATGCGAGAAATTTGTTGACGCGTGAATCATTGCGGTTGAACGAATCGCTTGACCGAAAATAACCATTAAGATACCTTCAGATCAATTTAGCACAGAGCTAGCACACTAGTACTTCACCGTACCAATCAGGGAGACGTATGGATATGTCTTGAATGCAGGCAAGAAGTATAGTGTGATGAGATATTCGAGCACGGCTGATCCATTGGCTATATGATACAAAGAACCATTGTCCAAAAGGAAAGCTACAACGATATTAAGCATCTGAGTTGATACGAGCGAAAAAACTCACATTCTACGCTGCACTTTTCTAAATTCCATCCGGCTGTGACAGCAAATTCACCCCAATGGAATGCAGACCAGGCAGCCATAAAGAATCCAAGTTGATATGTCGTCCACCAGTAAGAAGTAAAGCCGCCACTGAGGAACATGAGAATGCCAAAGCAGAAGACGATACCCAAGAGAAAGGATATCAAAGACGCCATAAGTGGCGTATTAGGTAGATTTCCGTTCATATGTACGTCGACAGCAGGTACAGTTGTGAGTGCATGTCTCTGTAAGTTTTCACGTTGCTTCAGACGCTGTTCAAGACCGTCCGGAACATCGTTGGACATGTCGCCGATAGCTAGTGGTATGAGCAAGAGAGGAGCAAGAACAATAACAATAGAGTCAAGACATAAGAGGGCGATATGTATTGACCTGTTTGCGCCCCCGATATCCGGCATTTCTCAGTTTAGCCCTCGTCCAAGCTAACCGCAAACAGCCCGCCCTATGCAGTCCCGGGCATGGGTACCCTCCTTCAGGATTCCTTCAGGGCTTCAAATCTCACGCCGAAACCTTGCTACCGCCAGCTATGATCCAAGAAAGTTGAGAAATATGGCTCTCGTAGCCCATATTGGTGAGTCGGCTTCTATACTGTGCATACAGCGGACGAATTTTAATGTGCTTCGTAGACTCTGGAAAGACAACTCTTACGGAGTCAATTTTGTTGAAATCATCATATATATCAACCTCTGGCTCTGTGGACACTGGCAGCACTACTACAGATTTTCTCCCTGCGGAGCGTGAACGAGGAATCACCATTCAGTCCGCGAGCATCCCCGTAAAATGGAAGGACTGGACGTTCAATCTCATCGACACGCCGGGACACGCAGATTTTGGAATGGAGGTCGAAAGTGCCAGCCGTGTAGTCGATGGAGCGGTCGTCCTCATCGACTCTGTAGAAGGCGTCGAAGCGCAAACAAAAGGTGTCTGGAGACAACTGGATAGGTGCGTGATCTAGGTAAGATGTCTGTCACTTGCATCACGAATGTAGCTCATTGAGAGGTTCTCTGCTAGATATGGTGTCAAGACCCGGATGGTATTTATGAACAAGCTAGACCGACCTGGCGCTTCCTTCACGTCCTCACTTCGATCCTTGCTTACCCACCGTCTTCATCCTCATCCCGTGGCTTTGACCCTACCCATTGCGTCGTTCCAGACCGCGGACTATACGCATGCTGAGCCAGGTATACAAGGATTAGTCGACCTTGTGAAATGGGAGGTTTGGCGTTGGGATTTAGATGGGAAGTCAACCCGCCATCCTCTCCCTACTGATGCTAAGGCGTTGGAAAACGTTGAATTTCTACCCTCCGACCATCCAATCATTCCTCACTTGGTGCCTGCTCGCACTGAGCTATTGGAAAATCTTTCCATGTTTTCTGAAGAGTTGATGGAGTCTCTTCTTTCTCTCTCTTCCGATTCTTCGTCATATCTCACTATGAATGGCTCGGATATTCTTCCCCATCTACGAAAGAGTACTTTGGAAAATGAGATACTGCCAGTCTTGTGTGGTTCTGCGATGAAGAACATTGGTACAGATCTTGTCATGGACTACATCGGTGAACTTTTTGCCAGTCCCGTTGATGTTCCACATGACCTGGGCAAGAATGCACCACTACGGATGTTGGCATGGAAAGTTGGATGGGACAAGAAGAAAGGTTGGATGACCTATGTCCGAGTCTACTCTGGTATGTCGACCTCATCGTCATCTAGTGTGCACTAGCTAATGCTCATGCACTACAGGAAAGCTAACAAAACAAAGCACCCTCTTAAATGCTACCCGGAATCTCCGGGAAAAAGTTTCGAAACTCATGCTTCTGTACGCATCGGAAGCTGTGGAGGTTGATGAACTACCTTTCGGCTCTGTGGGCGTCGTTCTTGGATTAAAGTTCACCAGAACAGGAGACACGCTTGTATTACCGGGAGCACCTCCATCCAGTCGATCTTCAATGCAGGATATTGTACCACCCCCAGCAGTAATATCGGCATCTGTCATTCCCCAGTCGCATTCCGACCTGCAGCCTGTGCAAGAAGCCCTCGAATCACTAGCACGAACAGACCCTTCCGTCCGCATTGACCTGCACGAAGGGCAGATTCTGGTCCAAGGCTTGGGTGCTCTTCACCTTGAAATTGTCGAAGGGAGACTCAGGGATGAGTTCCAAGCACATTTTGAGTTTGGCAAACGCCGTGTCAGCTATCGTGAAACGTTAAGCCCCGAGTATAGTCCCAGTTCTGGCCCTACCCATGACAAAGCAGAGGTGGCAGGTTCAAGTGTTACTGTAACTCTGGACATCAGGCCTTTGACAGATGGCGAGGAAGGGAATCCACTCTGGGATGGCAATGTAATACTGGACAAAGCAGGACAGCCTATTTTGTCTCCAGATATTTCTTCGAATTCGCCTGAGGCCTTCATCGCTTCCGGAATTGCCAGTGCACTATCCAACTCCCCTCATTCATCGCTCCCTATTACCCGTGTCCGTGTACAAATCAAGCATTGGAGCATACCATCACCTCTGTCGATTCTCACCGGGGCAAGTGCCATGATCTTGCGGAACCAACTACGAGAAGCTGGCATGGGACCTATCATGGAGCCATACTTCCTTTTCAAGGTTACTGTAACTGAGGACAGTCTCGGCAAAGTGGTCAAGGACCTTACGGAGCACGGTGCAGAGCTTCAAGATGTAGGTGATGGAGTAGCTGACATGACAGATGAGCTAGGCGGATATCCTGACGAGGGCAACTATATTCCTCCGGACTGGCTCTCTCCCTCGGCTGCCGGTGCTTCTTTGAAAGGCTCTAATGCTTCTCCGCGTCTTAAGCGGTCTATACATGCTCTCGCTCCTCTGAGCCAAATGCTGGACTACAACAGCCGTTTGCGCGCGCTTTCAGGAGGTCATGGACATTTCGAGATGGTCAATGCTGGATTTCGTACAGTATCTGAAGTGCGGAAGCTGGAGATTTTGAAGGAGATCGGCCGAGCTTAGATCAATACTTCCGGTTACTTTTGGCCAACGTGCAATACTTATCGCGAGCACCTTGAAGAAATACTCAGACACAATATGAGCGAGACAACGAGGCCAAAACTTGTATAAAAGCTGCCAGTGCTTACTGGTATTACCCCTCTTTTGTGTTTTTCAATAGAGTAGTACATAATATACTAGAGAATTCATTTGCTATTGCTTTCTAAGTACACGATTTAGAGTGACTATTGCATTTGATTATTTACTATAGTATGTATAAAACGAATGGCTGCAGCTTCGCAAACCATTGCAATTGTTTGAATCTATATCGCATCCATCATAATTCTCGAAATTCGTCTGCGTCACCAAAGAACACGGCGCCCTCCATACCTTCATCGTCGTCAACTGCTCCCGCACGGACGTCACCAGCAGCATTCAGTACTTGACTGAACGCCATCATACCACCATGATCGTCGTTGTCTATATCCGCAGCGAGCCCTGCATTGAACAAGGATGCAGAAGGGCGGGCAAGCGTCTCAGAAAATGTGAAAGGCGTCTCACTCCTCTCTCTTTCGTCAGGATCGGGAAGAAATAACGGAGTTCGAGCTCGCGCTTGCTGGGTAGCTTGTGCAGAAGTCACAAAGTCGGGAGGGGCGATGCTCGGTGCGCGGGGTGTTTCAGAGCGGAAAATAGAGGGTGCTCGGGAGGGTGCACGTATCGGAGGCCAAGGCTCTACAACGATACATAGACACCTATCGAAAATGCTGAACCCTCGGTATTTAAGATGTAGTATAGGTTTTGGCTTTTCTTCCTCTTCTTCGATGTCAAGAGAGAACTGAATCGTTTTGACGCGCTCTTTGCGTCTACTTCGTGAAGTCGGTACGTAAGCACCATCTTCGAGTTCTGCTGGGGTTTCATCCTCGTATGTCATCTGTGCGTCCTCGTCCTGAACATTATCGTCAGCGTCAGCTTCCTGCAGCGATGGACCATCAACCGGCTGGCCATCTGCAGAAACTCCCCCAGACCGCGTCGTTCGCCGAGGATTCGAACGCTTCGGGAGTCCGTCGTCCTCATCACTTGAAGACGAATCGATACTTGAATCACTCTCATCAACAGCTCTGTCTTTTCCTTTTGTCTTCCGTTTCTTCCTTTGAGCACCTTGTTCCCTTGATGGTTTTCGTTTTGCGCTTCGATTCCCTTTGGCATGGGCAGGAACGGGAGGTGGAGGCATCATAGCTTGGTTTCGGGGAGGTGCTGCTGCGTATGTTCGTGTCTGTATGGGAGAGAATATGTAATGTCCTGTAAGATACTAGTCGACATGAAATATACCTTCATGACAACGGAATGCGGCTGCGTCTTGCGAAGGAAGTAGCAGAATTGGTAGAATTCTAACTCAATGCTCAAGAAAAGCTTCAAGTTCAGAAGACTTTATACGTGCCTCCTTTATGGGTGTCAACCGTCCCTTTCTTTGCCGACGCAGGACCACCGAATCCTAGGTGAGCATCAGCCTCTGCCTGTAATTTGGGTAGTATTCTGACGGACTGCCGGTTCAGAGCTGGACAAAGCACAAGAAGATGAAAAACTGACTTTGGTCGAAGATCCTCAAGCACATGTTGTAACACCCTATCTGACATCCACTCCAAATGACGATCGTCGAGATAGAGCTTTGCAAAAGTTAAGTCTGCTTCTGGCGCGCGCGATTTGAAGAGACTCACGTATATCGGAAGTACACTCTTCTCCGAAATTCTCAGATAATATGGATTGCGGGGACGGAATGACATTGCACAATAGCAACGGAACAAAGAAATGAGCTGATGAGTCACAGCGATTGCGCTAGCGGTAAAGGCGTCTATCTCAGAAGATGTGAACTCGGGCGCTTGATGCAGGAGATGCAGAAATGGCCGCTTAGCGCTTAGCTCCTACAACCACGTTCCTTCGTAGAACTGACCTCTTCTTACAAGAAAAGTACCGCTGCTGAACGACCTGGACAAAGCACAAGCCTCGATGCAGCGGCATGTTCAGCAGAAATACATCACTAGAACCTGTACATGGTGCGTCTGAATGATTCTGGCACCAACGCGCCAAAATATCTACCTTCTGGTACACCTTTGTTATGATCGTGATCCGTTCAGATGTGTAAGCTGGTATTCCTGATGCAGCTTTGGTACACATGCTGTCTCGACATATGGCAGTTCCTATGACCTGTTGGAAGGTCTCATCTGCAAAGTTAACTTTATATTGCAGTACTAGTCTTAAGAGCAGTACAACAAGATCAATCATCAATCATCTTTTTCTTTTGTCTCGGGTTCATTGTCCTCCCCTCCATCTTCCTCATCCGATGGCACGTCTTCAGCTTCGGAAGTCGTTAGAGCTCTGTAGAGAAACAGGGACACTGCTGTCAAGGAATAAAATAAGAGGAATTTCGGAGCAACTTGCCTAACGAGAATACGCAAAATCAGATAATACCAGAAGAGATTCAACAATTGGAGTAAAACCAGCGGCACAAATACTTGGTACTTCATCCACCAATTGAGGTAGGTACCATTTTCCCAAACCCACACTCTAGACGTTTCGCTTAAAACATCGCTTTAGTGAGCGGGTCGCACGAAAATGAAGGATTACATACGGAATAAGATCATATTCAAACCACACTGACCAAAGAATGTAGAAGTTGAGGATATGTCGGAAATATCTGCGCATCAAAATTAGTCAAAGTGAAAAAAGGTCTATTCGTGACAGCACATACGTCCAAACGAATAGGAAGATGCCAAAAGACACAAATTTAGCGCGTTCAAGACGAAGGTAGTTAAGTATCCTCGAGAACTAGATAATTTTACTGGGTTAGGCACAATGGAGTTAAAGAAAAATGCATCGTACACCCAAGAATGCGTCAGGGATATCCATACTCATGAAGACAGCGTTTCCGATGAGGGTAAGATTGATGAGATAGCTCCACCTGTTAGTATATTCATGTGGATGAGCAGGCGCACTTCCAGAGACATTGCACCGACCCAACCAGCCAAATTGTGACTATATGGTGCGCGACAAGTGCCATGTAATCCCTGCGAGGCCTCTCCAGTCCGAGAATGAGGACGAGGAGCTGGTGCAACCAATAAGCCATTTGCATAAGATAGTAGCGTTTCAATTCAGGTTTCATATCCCAATGAGGGTAATCAATCCAAAAGGCTTCGGTGCGATACCACCAAGTGGGAAGTTGGCTCATGATTCTCTGCGACAAAAGATCAGAGAAATGTCTGAATGAACACACGGAAGACATACACAGCCCCAAGCAAACGTTAAAGAGAAATATACGACTGCATATCCCTGCTCACCGAAGCGATCCAACTTCTGTTCCTTACGCAGCCCGAAGTATTTTGCAATCGGTCGACATAGGTTGACGGTGATAAGTTGACGAAAGAGAGAGAAGAAGACCACATAATAGCAAATGAAGACTAAGTCAAACCAGCCCTTTTGATAACGAGGGTCATCCGGACTGGAGGTTGGGACACGGTGATGGAGTAAGAAGACAGGCGCGAAGGGGTTGGGAATATAGTCGTGACCGAGGTATCGCGTTAGAGCAGGTGAAACAAGCTCCCAGTTGAGATAAAGAACTATTGGAACCATTAAAACCTTGAATGAAGAACCTGGGATGAAAAATTTCAGCTCTCAATACGCATCAAATGATGAACTCGACCGACGAGGTTGAACAACCCAACGCAGCCATGGCGAGACAGGTAGTGTTCCTGGTTTTCTAAGAGCTAGAGAAGTACCCCGCTCTAGAGTAGCAGTGCCCAGTGGCCTGAGATTCGACAACATATCAGGAGACAGAAGTGATGATGAAGGCGAGAAGCATACGTCTGAGGTAAAAATATGGACCGGTGAGATGGTGACAGTTCGTTTACGCGCCATTGTGGAAGTCACTGACAGAGACGTCGACGCGTCTAAAGCATAATATACGCTGACCAAACGCTGACCATGTTCTCCTCACTCGGTCTGTTACGAGTGCGGGGAACGAAGTGATCCAGAAGTGACCAAACGAGTTCTTGCCGGATTCTGCACAGCATACCTTTACTAGGTAACTTTACATAATCACATCGTAATACTGCATTACTACTGCGCTACTATTTGTAGTAATTATCCGCGGTGCCGCCCGAAATTAGATACAGTATACTGTAATTGTGCTTATGCGTTTTTGATCGCATCAATTTACGAATTGAGATTACGAGTACTCTGTCTCGCGCGGCGTTTCTACACATGTTGTCCAGTTAAGCATGAACGTTATTATCTTTTATTCTTGTGAAGACGGCACCTACTTCACTGTTCAATCTCTGTGGAGGTTTTATGTGACATCTGTCTCAAGGTGGACGTTCTGTTTCAGCACAACTTGGTGCGTACCAGTCTTTTCAAATTCACAGCGAATGCTGAAACTTGGCAACTCAGGCTAACAAGCGACTAAAGAACATCATAATTCAGTTCTCCGCTTCGCAATTCACTATCGAACTTGCTAGATTTCGCATGGTCTCTGCTTTTTCTCCCACTTCCAATGTATCGTTCACCTCCCAATTACGGATGCTTAGGGGAGAATGCAGGTGGAGAACTTTATCCATCAAGTCTGACCAATGGCTGAAACTCCCACACAGTGCACACGGGCACTGTCTATGAGTCTGCAGGTGGTGTCTATGAAATCGGCAAGGAGACGAACCCCCAGGACAACAGCGTCCGCAACTTCTCTTAAGCAAGATACTTGGACTTTGATCCTGATGATATCGTCGATTTTACGATGGATCCGTTGCAAGACCTGCTTGAAATCGTCGCGCTGGCTCAAAAGTTTGTGCATCGTCGGTGGTCTATGATCCTTTTTCCTGTGCTGACATAACGTCTAGTTCTCTGTATCTTTACAATTTACACATAGGAACGCTATCCTCAAACAAACCTCATCCACTCGCTGCTTCTGCAGTCATGAGCTGTTACAGAAAAGCAGATGATACCGAGATATCCGACTACACCGTTCGAATCCAGATCTCAGATGATCTGGTTAGCTTATTAAAGAACTCTTCAACGCAGTGGGTGGGTATTTTGAATGTGAGCCTTCCAGCTAGCATTGCCCCTGAAAACTTTCCAACTTCTGCATCGTCCTCGTGCGGCTCAAGTGTCCCAAGACCTTTGTCTACCATGCACAACACTTCCATCCTTCCATTAGTGCCATCCTCAAGTTCCTTGCAACAAGCTTCAACACTGCAACCTTCGGCATATGAATCTGTCGCAACCACCTCTTCTATAGACACCCCTCATCCCTGCTTACATCCCTTGGGAAGTCTGGGGTCCACAAAATACCTGCTGGTTCCCACGTCCACTGCAAGCTCCCTGAAGACTATTCCAGCAAATCGCTCTGTCAGTTCCTCTCCCCTTCATGCATCTCCTCCAGCAACAACACCCAATGAACCCCAAAAAAAATTGCAGAAGCTTGGCTCAACAGCACCACTAATTGCTCAAAATTGTAGCCACAGGCATAGCTGGCGAGCGGCGAGCCAATCTATTAGTCCGTGGCGGTGCCCCTCAGCCGCTCAGCCTGGCGCGAGTTCTAAGTACTAAGTTCTTAAGACTCGCTCCTTGATAGTACTTCGTCCGAAATGAATGTAGAGATGGATATATAAGGTACTCATGAGGCTCAGAATAGCATGCCCACTTCAATACTTCCTCAGTCAATTCAAAACGGCGGGGGTCAATTTCTTCAATGCGAAGATCCTCTGCTTGTAGTAATTGGCCTGAATATGGATGTACCATGTACATAGCTAAAAACAGCAGAGAAATGCCATCTGAATTACTATGAGCAACGCATTTTCCATGCTGGTGTCAAAGGTATATTTATATTGGCTGTACTTATCAATATCAATGTCAAAGCTACTAGTATACCAGTGCTGCGCAAGATGTAACAACATCATGATTGTCTATCGGTGATATGTAGTAGTACATGATCGTTTCTGAGTATTATTTATTCATAAAAACAGATTACTTAGATGTCGTTGGGAGAAACATCAGGGCCCGAAATGATAGCTTTAATGACGCCCTTGCCGTCTTCGCTTTTTCCTGCACGAGTGGCATTGAAAGCTGTAATTGCGTCTTCAAACGTATATCTAAGAGGGTTCCGCGTTTACTGCATTATCACATGGAGTACGGACATAAAAACAAACCTGTGCGTTACAAGTGGTTTGAGATTAATCTTTCCACTAGCGGCTAGGGCGATAGCGAGAGGATAGTCTCCGGGCTATGCAAGATATCAGAACGTTAGATATTCCAAGCAGAAGTGTATATGATACCCCGTATCTGAATGATCCTTTGAAGGCAAGCTCTTTCACCATGATTTGAGTAAGGTTGATCGTGACATCGGGATTGCCCATCCCAACCTGCAAGCCAATTATGAATACTGGCTTAAGAAGACCGGGAAGCCAACAGTACCTGCACCATCGTCCCACCGATCCCAACGACGTGAAGTGCCGTCTGAATAGATACTTCAGCTCCGCTTGCATCTACGACCAGCTCAATAGCCTTCAAGCCGCGTTCTTCGATGCCTAGAGTACTCTTCATATTATCCGCATTCCTTTTACTGTATTCGAGCTTGCTCTCATCCTTGTTTGGCGGCGGCGGTATATAAGTTTCCGCACCCACATAGTCTTTAGCAAACTCTAGGCGAGAGGGAACAATGTCAACCGCGATGATACGTTTGGCGCCTAGAGCTTTTGCAACAGCCATGCAGAGTAACCCAACCGGTCCGCATCCGAAAATAGCAATAGATTGGCCAGATTTGAAGTTGCCTAATGTTGCGACTGAATGAACGCCCACTGAGAGAGGTTCCATCTGAATAAAGATCGGATCAAACGTTAATCTTGAAAGAAAGGAGCACGGCCCACCATAGCACCGTCCTCGAGGGTAAGGTTCTCAGGCAGCGGGTATGTGAGATCGCCGAGAACGCGGTAATAACGCCCGAGGGTGCCATCGTATGGAGGTGTTGCAGCGAAAACTATATCTGGGCAGAGCTGATGATTATGTTAAAGGGTGCACAATAAGACAATGAAAAAAGGATACATTGTAGCGCCCTGATTTACACGCATCGCAGTATCCTGGAAAATAGCATGTCGATTGAGAACGAAGAGAACAATCAAGGAGAGGGCATACGGCATGTTGCGCCAGGCTCAATGGCTACTCTGTCGCCGACTTTGACATGCTTGACTTTAGCACCAACTGAAAGTACAATCACCTACGACCGTCATCTGATATAGTAGGATCTGGATCTCACCCTTGGAAATGACACCTGCGGATTCGTGACCGAGCACCTGCCATATAATTGAGTGATCCGTCATCATTTTCGCAAAGAAAACATACCATGGGCTTGTTCACAACGAAATCTCCTATCCGGCCATGGACGAGGTAGTGCACCTATGGAGACCCAGATTTAAGCAGTCGAGGCAAAACATGATCACGGGCATTTACATCGGAGCCACAAATGCCTAGGAAATGGAATATCCGAGTCTGTATATCAATGAACATGATGACCAGATACCTGTTTTCTTTACTTCAACCAGAACTTCCCTGTCGGAAACTAGGACCCTTGTCAACCCAGCGAGGAATAAACGGAGAAGACTAGGAGCTCACTATTGTCTGGGACAGGTCGTTGCTCATAGGCAACATCGTTGATAGCGCGAAGTACAAAAGAAGGGTTATCAGACATGAGGGATGCAAAGAGAGTAGTTTGAAGAGCTGGCCATGAGACTCAGAGTCTGCTTAAGAGGTGGACACTGGACGGGCCGGCATGTTTCCCCGAGGGAATTCAGGGGAATTCCGAAATTCCGAAATTCTCAGCACGTGCAAGAAGACCTCGTGACTAGACGCGTATACCAAGCAGAGGCATACAATTACATACAGCAATAAATTCTCAATCCACGCCCTCCCTCATCTTCAACTTCTACTTTCATCATCCCGCTCAGCGAGTTGGGTTCTTGTTTTTTTACTACATCGCTATTCTACATTTCTATCTTTTTTTCACGATGCCTCATCATGCAGCCGCCACGGATTCCCTTCCCGACTTCACTGGTCGCGTTCTGGATGATGGTCGTCTCAAGCTTGTCGAACCTCTCGGCTCTGGCGCCTACGGGAAAGTCTACAAAGCAATGGATCTAAAATCTTCCCCAAGCAACCCAACGTCCTTTGCTGTGAAATGCCTTCTGAAGCCCGAGCCAGGTTCACGCCAAGAGGATTATCAAACACGCGAATTCGCCCTTCATCAGCTGGTGTCGAGTCATCCCAACATAGTTTCCTTCCACGAGGTGATCACCGATTGTACCTACGTCTACGTGGTTCTCGACCTCTGCTCAGGCGGCGATCTCTTTGCCGCCATAACGGAACGAGAACTTTTCTACAAGAATGACGAGCTCATCAAAGCGGTTTTCGTGCAAATACTTGATGCTGTTCATTACTGCCATGAAAATAGCGTCTTTCATCGTGATCTGAAGCCTGAAAACATTCTATGCTCTGAGGATGGCAGTCAAGTATATCTGGCCGACTTTGGCTTGTCCACGCAAAATAGGATTTCCCATGACTTTGGCTGCGGTAGCTCCTACTATATGAGTCCAGGTTGGTCATTTTTCGTGCTTTTCAAGGCAGCAAACCCATTGACCGTTGTGGAATCGCAGAGTGCATTGGTAAAGAGTTCAAGCTTGGGAAATACTCTACCTGCCACAGCGATGTCTGGTCACTAGGCGTTATTCTTACCAATATGATCGCTGGACGAAATCCCTGGCGCTACGCTATGACTACCGACGACTGTTTTTCTGCTTTTCTTCATGATCGTGACTTCCTTCGCGCCGTTTTACCGATCTCTCAAGACGCCAATAGGATTTTGAAGCAGATCTTTCATCTCAACCCCCTATGTCGTATATCCATCCCCAAGCTGCGAAAGGAGATCCTCAAGGTTGAAACATTCTTCATGTCCGACGAAGAATTAAGTATCTCGAGCCACGTTGTTCAAACTGCCGCCAAGCACTATGCTGCTCCTTCTCCTAAGCCAGAACCTGCACCTGCACCTGTCCCCGCTATCGAATCACTCTCTACGTCCTCCAAAGAAGCAGCTCGTCAAGAATCTGTGCATTCACGTCTGGACTCGGAGGAAGAATATCTCTACGCCAGTCCTGCAGAAGGCCTCCAACCACTGCGCAACCATCCTCACAACGCTTTGCTTGACACCTTCTCCATAGGATCATCTGACCCCAGTGGGGAGGAGCCGTCGTCATCATCATCCGGAGTAGAGAGCCAGGGTCCTATCACACCAGCATCGAAGGCAGTCGAACCAAACGTAGAAGTCCCCGAACTGCCGGAGGAACAGATAGGTGGGAAGATGTCTATCATTACAATTCATAACGCACCTGCTACGAAGACGGCCGATAAGCCTCTGCCGCGCCATCGAGCTCCTTCAGATACCGCTCCGGCGCCACCTCCCCGTCGCGTGGCTAATCACTTGTTCAAACGCGCTTTACGACGTCTGAAGGCCTTGTCAGAAACTGTGTCGAGCTGATTCAAAAATACGCATCGTTCTACATTACTATCCCTTTTCCACTCCTTTGACCGCGTCTGGACGCACTGTATGTAGTATTAGTACATGTATTATTCAAATTCAATAAATTCAATGTAAAGGAGACCAACGGTCTAATTATTGTGCAATCAAGTCAATTACAGATATATTACAACAAATATTATAACTACTATATGTTATACATATGCAGTTGAATACAACTGTCCAAATGACTCGTCAGAGTTCTTGTCAGGGAGTACGGCAGGTACCGTCATCCGTTCGTCTATCATCCTCGTCGGCAGGCTTCTCATTTTTCGTGTCTGTTTCGTTGATACCTTTCGAGGAACCCTTGAGGTGAGGTGTAGCGCCAGAAGAACGGGTTTCGTAAAAATCGTTAGGGGCGTTAGGATTGTGGAGGTGATCATCAGGATAATCCATCGCCAACGCGGCCTTTAACTTTTCTTCCACCTCTGCTGTCCGCTTTGTTTTCGCACCACCTAGGGCAATAAAAACAGCGGCAAAAATGCCACATAGGAAACTCGCGGGGATGAGAATACCGGTGCTCCAAGCGGGTCGCTCGAATCTATGGACAAATAATGAAAAACGACGAACACTTTTAGGTGTAAAGGCACTTGCCTATTCAGGCCCCACATGGTGCCACACAAGATTATCTGGGACGTATATAAAGACCTTACCCGCGTACAGCTATGCAAAGGAAGGCTCACCTGGAAAATAGAGTTTCCATCGTTCAAGCAGCATATAAGCAGCGCGTAGCTAGAGTAAAGCTCGCTGAGCACTGGCGGACTTCGGGATGCAAGTGAAACTTTACTTGATTGGGAATGCCTAGGAAAACGAGTTAAAAATAATCTATGATGGAAAGCCAATTAGGGACCTACTCGATGTGTCTCTGTTCCATGAGCTCTATACCATGTCTGGTGATGTTGAAACTTGACCTGTTCTGGGTAAGTAAAGTTTCGTAAGTCTCTATAGCAGCTTGATATCAACTAGAATGCTGACGTCGGTGCAAGTCCTTTTGTTCCTCATCGGTCAATACATGCACGTAATTTGGGTCATACGCAGGATCGGGCAAGTCATCTACATCGAACAGCTGAGGTAGACCGGCTTTGGCACGCAGCTTTTTGGTCCGCCTTTTGTAGTACCAGATCTTTGATATTCCTGACAAGTGTGAAATGCATGAGAGTGACGACCCATGGTCGAAAATGACGAAGGTATCATGGAGAAATGACGTACGGTATGTATCAAGTACACGGGACGGTATGAGACCAACACCAGTGACCGTAAATAAACCTATGACAAGGAATTATTCGCAACTGTGTGTCGGTCATCATAAATGAAATATTCACCATTCTCAACCTGAGAGCTAACTTCAACCCAGAACCCCTGTGTGTTCGCGTTATGGAAATTGATGATTTTGGCGAGGAAGATAACAATGGCGGCGCCCCAAAACACTGTAATCACAGCTATTAGGGACGACTCTAGGTCAAGTAAAGGAAAGGAAGCGTACCGACAAGGAACCCGTAAATTCCCGTAACGATCTAAAGATTGGACTTTGAGTCGCCCGAAGGTACAAGGAACCACGCAACTTACACCCATAGCTAAAATCTGAACAAATTAGAGAGAAAAAGTTGAGTGGAAACTGAACATACGCGTTTTGAGGAATGACCAGACCCCTTTTAATGTTCGTCTGATCTTTGCACGACGGCGCATAACATCATCAACATGTCGGTCGAGAGAATCTTCTAGTACCGGACGTCCTTGCTCTTCGTCACCAGCTGAAGCAGGAGAAGTAGGTAGAGGTGGAGGAGATAAATCAACAACGGGCTTTCGCGAGTACAAGGAAAGGGGTGGTCTGCATATACAAGGTTAGTATACAATAATTAAATCCAACAGACAGACAGTCACATAAGAATTGCATTAGCCGCATTCGCGAGATTGGCCACCGTAGCGACTTGAGGGTCTGGAGATTTGAGTTGAGTATACATACATCGCACCATAATATAGCTAAATAGGCATACCAATAACATCCAGATGTTCTACAATATCATCGTGATGATGATCGTCATCATCTTCTACCGATGCTCCCTGCCCATCCACCGAAATTGCACTGCGCCGCGGAAGACTCAGCGCGGTTCCAACACGTCCTGGCTCCCCATCACCCGGCACCTGTATATCCGCAATGTCGCCTTCAATTGTAACCATTCCCGAGTCCACCGAAATGCGAGGCGAGGCAGTAAGTCGATGGGAGTCACCATGCGAAAGAGTACGTGCTCGTTCTCTGTCTTCAGATAGTAGAGGAGTTTGAAGAAGCCTGAGCGAGCCCTTCGTGACATGATCATACACCCGACTGCCTGACCGACTTCTGGTGGTTGCACGAGGCAGCCCTGTCAATGGAAAAGGCGAGCGACTAACAGTAGCTTGGGCATTCAAAGACGATGGCTCTACGGGTTCAGATACTGTTGGACCTTGGTCCGACGGTGAGCGTCGAAAAAGATCTGCAAGGGACCGTGGAGGGCGATCTGTGCCAACAATCTGAGGGCGTTCTGCAAGTGAAGAGTACTTTTGGCGTTTAACTCTCACAGAAGGCATTGAGAGTGAGAGTGAGAGAAATAATTTACAAGTGGAGAGTAATAGGTAGCGTGTATAGATATACTAGGTACTATGATGTCTAAAATGAATAAGCGCTAAATCCGGCCCGCGCCACGCCTAACGCGTGCTTTCGTTTGACCATCGCCTGTCGTAACCTGACACAGTGCTGGAAGACAACGACTGCAGAAAGACCTGTTAATACTGTTCTCAAGCGTCTACTGCTCACTTACTTTGTCAGAATTCTCGCTTTTCCCTGACCGGGGTCGATTGAAAAGAGAAAGCATACGCTTGCGAGTAGCAGGTCTCATACCGAATTCCGCCCCGTCGTCGAATGATTCGGGCTCATCAGTGAAGGTATGGCTCACCACTGCGCGAGGTAAAGGTTCTGGTTTTCGGTGAGATGCTTTTTTCCATCGACGAGGTGCAGGTGGTGTGGGAGGAAGGGGCGGAGGAGTATCGAAAGAGGAGAACGATTGGCGACGTTCTTCTTCTTCTTCATCACTGCTATGCTCGACATCTGCGATGGCCTTGACACGCGAGGCTTTCGACGGAGAACCATGGTATTCGGTAACGGCGGCGGTACCTTTCGATGCAATCCACTTTGTCTTCGAGATCAGTTCACGAGCAACGGGAAGAACAGGCACGAGAGGTTGGTTGAATGCCATTTTAACCCAACCTTTCCAGGTCATATCAGAAGGAATGAATTGATTGACTAGCTCCTCAAACTAAATGAAAAATAAATAATCAGTCGTGTAGACTTGAATATATGCTCCTAACTTACGCTTAATGTCTGATTCCGGTACTCTAGGTCACGAGTTCGAATACGAGCATCGCGGCAAACGAAAGATTCCTCCTTCATGACGCTCAGGAGGAGATGAAGGCTAAAAGGACTGTCATTATCAGTTGACACAACATCTGAGAAACTTCTGACCTTGAGATGCGGACTAGGACAAAGGTTTTTTGAGATGACCTCGTCTTCATCTCGGCAGCGTCACCAGCTTTCCGATTGGCAATACTATTACCTTTGAACATGGTATCACTTCGGGTCTTTTGCCGCTTCGGTTCGGGTACTTCAGAGGTTCCCTGATTACGCCTCAGGTGCTCAGAAGAGCGGGTTCTTTGGAGCGGGGGTCTAAGAGATGTTTGGAAGTCCTCAGTGGCAGAGGAACGGAGATCCGTGAAGGAACGAGATGCCCCTAGTCTACGCAGAGGTGCTAAGCCTGACGAGTTCGTCTCCGGAGAATCTCTAGATTGACTTGATACCGCATGCGTAGGGGAATCCATCGACACCCGTGTGGATAAAGTAGGTCTGGCAATTTCACTGCTCGGTATGTCAGGCAAGGTGTCCTCGATGGCACGTCTTCGATTCTTCCGGGACGGGTAGACGTATTCCATGATCCGCCGACCCACCCTTGCGTCGATTTGTAGCCGTAAAGGATGCAAAGAAAGCTCGAAAGTTTCATAGATAGTGATGCCACCTACAGGAGGTAACACAGACCAATTCGCAAGGACGAACAAACCCCGCTGAAGCGAAACTCAGAAGCAATGTCAAAATATAGGATTA
This sequence comes from Neonothopanus nambi, assembly GCA_003987895.1. Taxonomy (NCBI): domain Eukaryota; kingdom Fungi; phylum Basidiomycota; class Agaricomycetes; order Agaricales; family Omphalotaceae; genus Neonothopanus; species Neonothopanus nambi. Next base: position 10,347 of record RCHF01000573.1, on the reverse strand, counting down.
CACTCTTACCTTATACAGTGGATGGCTGGATGGCTCATCGTACTTTGACAGAATCTCCGTCCATGTAGCATCCCTCGATCCATCGAAAGCCTGGAGATTACCAACAGTTAAATGATTTACTGTTGAACTATCCTGTCGACTAAGCCAGTAATAGTCAATATCCTGCACAGCTAGCTTTGCGAGGAGATCACGCTGCTCGTCTAGCATTCTCCAAGATATCTCAGAGGACGATGCGTTCACTAATAGCGCCGATTTACGATCCGTCTGGTCATCAGATCGATCCTGGGCTAGTTTAATGGCTTCAAACAGGAAATTAAGCTCTTCTGTCAGAAGGAACATATGAGCTCTAAGCCGCATCAGGTCCAATTGAGGCTCGCTTTCTCCAAATCTGGGGTTTGCTTCAGCTAAATGTCCAACATCGATTGCTTTCCGCATCTGCAGCTGTAGATCAGAGATTACGCCCGCGGACGAAGTCAAATCCGTGAAGTCGTATTGGAATAACAGTGTTTCCAACTTGTCTAAACGAATTTTGTGTGCAGCATCACTGTAAAGGAGAAGCCTGGTGATAATATTCGATATCGTTTGGAAATGATGATCGCTGGCTGAAACTGTGAACCGAGGTATTTGAACCTGTATAAGATCCTACACACGACGTAAGCATATAAGTTGTAACTGAAAAGAGAGTCGCATACTGTCTGATCATGCAAATGGTTAGCAATCCCAACACTGTCAGAAGAATCGGTTGACCGTCGCGCTACTGCAGAGGTCACATTGTTGCGCAACCGGAGCCGGTTAAACTTGTCATATTGGAAGCTGGCATCGGTCTGAGGAACCAACCGCTCAAACGCTTCACTTTCACATCGTAGGTCGATTAAGACTTCGAGCGGAACGCATCCGTCACCCGACTCAGCGTTGAAGGTCGGAGCAAAGGTTTGCATTCCAGACAGTACGGCGTATGTCCTGAGTGTAGAATATCTCGATTAAAAAATCCCAAAAAAGTTTCCAAGAAGTACCAACCTCGTCATCACTTTCCCGCTGACTGGATCGTCTGCGTTGGAGTCGTCCATTATAGCAAAGGACTGCAATTTTGCCTGCACTGCTGCAACCACACATGTCTCTTCTTCAACCCCTCTGTTGCGTAATACAACCTGAGGTTTGAGCAGCAAGCAACAATGACTTTTCCGAAGGGAGACACCCGTAGACCATCCGCTCATGGGGTCCAATTCATGTGCGCTTTCTAATGTCGTACCATTGCTATCTTCACCCGAGGGCTTAGAAGTATTACCGATTAGAATATTACGTATCGCTGTTGCCGCTGCTTGTGCCGGGTTTTGACTTTTAGGGCCCTCCGTCCTCGAGTTGTCTTGTGCAAGAGCGAGCGCGGCTTCTGCTTGATCACGAATAAATTTCACCGCACTTGAATAACATCAGTTGCCAGATCGGGAGCAGTTTGGAAATGTGAACATACCGAGTTGCCATATGATATTCAAAGCCTCTACGAGAACGGGAACAGTAATAGTATTGCATCATAATCTATATGGAAATTTAGCTTCATGCACAAGAAAATTAACAAGAATCTCACATCACGAATTGCACTGTCCATGAAGATCTTCGGGCAATGAATCTGAAATACGTTGTCAAATTCGGCCCATTCGTTGGGAGATACAGAATCGGCTGGCATTGCATAATGATAGGAACTCGTGTCGTCCACCTGGCCCGTATCAGTGTCTAAGAGATGAGTGATATATTTCTCAAGTAGAGGTATCATCTTGCGAGCGCCCTGATCAAGGTATTAGCACAGCGTGTAACCGGAGACTAGCACTGGTCAACCTTTTCATTGCTATTATTCGGTCCATCTTCTGCTGCGATTGTATTCAGTTCTTCTAGGCGTTTTGAAGCTAGACCTATCTGGACCTGAGGAACAGCTGACGAAACAAATTAGTAAACCGCCTTGGCATGAATAGAAAGTCAGGCGCACATGGTTCGCCACCTAGGAGACATTGGTGTGTGTCTTCATTTCCAAACTTGCTATTTTGTGAAGCATCATCTACGGAGGCAGTATTCTTCTTGAAGTAAGTGAAGCGAGGACACGACGCAACTGGGAGAATGTGCAAAGTCGGATCAGTAGCAGATGTCCAGTCAGTCTCCACGAAATCATCCTCATCATTCCAAGGGGAGGAAAGCTCAGTAGAGGGCAAGTCATCTCGGGAGCGGTAGTTACTTCGCTGTGTAGGAGCGGATACTCCTACTGATTGCTTCAATGGCTCGCTGAAAATAGCAACGAGTGCGCGCAGATCTAAGTTCCTCATAACAACCTCGGCAGCGTAGAAAGGCTTCCTTCTGATAACCTTTGTAGAGCCTGGCTTGAGACCTGGAACGATCATTTCCTGATCTCGTTGGTGCATGTCTACTTGAAAGTCCTCGATTGATGCCTTCACACCGATCCAGGGAGTCACGCCATCAACCCACGCTGAAAGATTAATAAGCTCAGGAGAAGAAAACCAATGAATGAAAAATCTTACTTTCTCTGCTATCATCGATATATCCGTGCATGAGATAGAGTTTCGGGACTACTAGGCGATACTTAAGAGTAGCCAGGTGCCGCCCAAGTTTCGGTGAGATGACACGAGAAGGAAAGTAAGAACCATGCCGAATGGGAAGTGATAAAACACCATCAAATAAAGACCACCATGACCAGAAAAAGGCGAAGGACTTTGGGGTCAGGTGCAGACTGCTTGACTGGACCTGTGCATCATGTCTAATGCTTCTTGTAGAAGATGTTAACGAAATAGACAGATGGATGAAGTTAGACCGAAACGCTGCATAGGAATCCTCGGGGCCCTGGAAAGACAATGAGACAGATTAACTTGACAGTTATAGTATATGATACCGACATTGAGCTCGGGAACGCGAGTCTTTTTCTCTAATTTTACGTCGTAATGTGGCCTAAATTGGAAAAAGCGACACTTTCGATGAAAAGGTGAACCATGACAAGTCGCGCAAGTGGAACCACATGTTCTCTCAAAGCTGAAGCCTAATCCAAACCGTATTCCAGACAAGAATTTAGCGCAAATCTTCTTGAAAGGGACGGGGGAATGTGCAGGAAGCTTCTTCAGGCTGGCCAAAAATTTAAGAAGGGCGTGATTGTACAGAGAAAGAAGACTAACTTGGGGATAGCAATTAACATGGAATCGCTGATTACTTGCGCAAGTTCTCTTTCTTCGTTCTTGCGCCCGATAAGCAATTTCGTGTGGCCTTGCCAAGAGAACAAAAATCCTGCTCCAGGACCAAATATCTCGTAGGGGTCACGCAGACCTATGGACGGTCAGTAATAATCTATGACAGCCCAATGCACATAAGATACCTTTCATGTGGAAACGTACTTCCCCTCTGAAGGATGCCCTAATACTCCAATGGAAGATAAGCCGCATCTATTGGATAGAGGTGAGACGTGTGAAGCGTGATAGATTACGATAGTACCTTGTCCCAAAAACCAAGCCCAGGTGAGGCATCGCGAGGTGAGGAAGATAAGGTATCCACCATTCTCATGACATCCTGAGTAGCTGGCCCGTAACTGACGCCCCAAGTGAACGTAGTAACGTCAGGGGTAGTGATATAGACTTGTGGATTAGCGTAAGTCTTAACAGGCATAATGGTTTTTGGAACGGATATGCACAAAGGCGCTACATCAGGTAAGTCTGCGTCCGGCAGAATTATAGGACAGTCTACCCAGTCAACGGATAAATCAGTACCCATTTCTTCTGCTATCACCAAATCAGTGTCAAACACTAGGGCAGCAATCGTCGCATCTGAATGAGGCGGTATGTCCACCATAGCCAGAGGATAATCACGCAAAGTAACTTGAAGCGATGAAAGAGAGAAGTTGAGATGCATGGGGATCAACAGAGAATAGCCAGTATCCTTTGGAAGGAGACCTTGTTCAAGAAGAAAATCAGGTAAATTTTCTAGGGGAAAGGAAGGTCCTGACAAAGTAAGCTGTAGATTTGTGAAGGATGCCCGTATGAGCGGTGGGTCATCTCCGATAGGTGAAGCCTCGAAGAGATCAGGAATACCTGTAGATCTTGGTCTGAAAGGACGACGCAGGCGTTTGAAAACTTCGCTTTGAGCGTCCGTTTGTTCGTCCTTAAGCCTTTCGAGCCGCATCATCCAGTCAAGAACGTGAACGCGATCGAGACGTTCACGAGCTTCTTGTACAGAAACTGAATGTTTCGGCGTAAATTCCCAGTCGGCATCACGCTCTGGTACATCTGCACCTTCTGCCGCCATGATACTCTCGACTTTGACAACAAATGCATCCTCCCGATCCATACGGTTCTTCGCGGCATCAGGGCCGACTCGAAAAATGCGGCCGAGTTTCGTTTCGAAGGGGTCGTCAGCCGCCTCCAAGCACAGAAACGCGACCTGAAGAGAGACCTTTGGTACCGATTTGGCTCCTTCCGCTTCAGGGCTTGGCATCGGGAAGTAGCTCTGTTTGGAGGCCATGCGTTGCAGATGGCGTAAAGCTTTGAAGGTAACACTGGCGTCAAGAACAAGGTCTGCGAAGACAAAACCATATGGAATACGAAAGTGTGCAGTATCACCTTCGACAGATATCGACTTCTCCACAGCCATTTGCGGCGACAGGAATATGTTCCAATTGTGCAACGATAAGAACTCTTCCCATCTATTCCCAACACCTTCCTCCCATCGATTGACGGCAACGGGGAGCTGTGTCCAAGACGCAAACCTCTGCCATCGCAATGCAGTTGGCCCATCAGATACCACGCTTGCAGAAAAGGCATCTAGACGAGAGAAGAGTTTGGTGTTGCGTAGCATGAGTTGAATCTGGGTGGTATCAACGGCCACATTGAGCTGAACAGGAACATGGTACGATGTTCTGAGACTGCTGGTGCGTTTATTCGTTGGAGGACGCGGACGGGCCATCGCCAAATATTTGAGGAGTTGGAAAGCAAGCATTGTGCTATAGACATGAGATATAGCAAATATTCCCTGAACATAAGGAATTCGTAGATAGGCTTCGCATCTCTCAGCGACAGATCCAGTATCTGAAGCTCGCACACATGCCTCTGCGGTTAGTCGATGTAACTGAAGAAAATCTCTATCCTCAAGGGTTGGATCGTCACGCTCGGCGATGAGGGGATCATCGCCAGCATACTGAGTAGATATTGCACTCCGGACTAGAATCTTTGAGAAGGAAAGACTCATGAAGACCGAGCGAATTGACGATGAACTGTTTGCGGCTGACATGGCTGGAACGTTACGTTCCTCCGGAAGGTGTAATTTTAACCTTTTTAGGAAATGTTCACGGAGCTGCCGGTAGCGGTAGAGGTGTCCAGCATGTAAAGCACAATATTGGGCGGACACCCCTGTCGCGCGGAGAGCAAACCCTCGAGACAAGTCAAGATCATCATCTGGATTGAGGTCTGGTGCTGTCACAAAAATTACAAGACGAGCCAAAGACACAGTGCCCATGAGCCCAGAAGGTAGACTCTTATGTAGAGCCTTGTGAGGGCTTGATGCCTTTCGGACTGTGGCAGGTAGAGCCTGCTGTAGCTGGACAAGGGACTCCACCACATCAGAGTGCCACAGTTCAATACACAATGCGTCGGAAGAGACACTGAGGTCTGCAAATAGAGTGGATAAATCGACGCAAGCGGTATTCTGTGTATCTTCCCTAATATCGGCAAAGGCACCCCCTCCTCCTGTAATTTCTACTGCTTCCAAAGAAATAAATGAAGGGTCTTCCGAAAGATCTGCGACGTAGCTGGATCGCTTCGATTGCTGGGATCGTATTCGCACGAAAGTAGGCATCCACACGAACGAGAGATCAAAAGTCATGCGAAGAGGTGTACTGTCGAAGTCTATGAAAGTGCCGGTATTTTGAGATGGTGGATGACGGTCAAGAAATCTAGAGTTCAACGCCGCGACAAAACCATCCGTCTTCATTTCAATGGTGCGCGAGTTTTGTGTATGCCCGACAATGAGTCTACCACAAATAGAACCGCAGTGAACCTCGAGCTTCACTCTAGGAACGGGTATCGGAGCAGACGGCGCACGAGGCGGCTTTTGCGTATTGGAAGCAGAAAAACGATGCAAAATCTTCACCAGAGACTCTATACGCTCTGTAACATGAATTGATCTGACGTCCAAATTTGCCATGAGTAACGGGGCATTTGGATCGCCTCCGAAAAAAGGAGATGTGATTAGAATTGGGGACGGCCATTGCGTGACTAAAACATCAACTCCAAGGTCGCGCGCGCGAATTAAACGCAGCTGATCCTGTATGGAGTGCCTGGTCAGCCTAATCTCGCTCATAGACAAAGACGCAGCATAGACATCCGAGTCAAAAGCTTCGGTATGATGATATTGGCCGAGCCAGGATTTATGCAACAAATTGTTTTGGGGATCGCTTAATCGGGCGTGAACCACCACGTTCTCGGCAACCATCCTGTAACTCTCTGCAGATGTCTCGGGTGTATCATCTGGTCGGCTCGTCAAAGAGATGGAACTGATCTGAAGTCGAACAGAATTCAGGAAAGAAAGCAATGCCTAGCAAAAGTAGTTAGTGACAGCTTCAAGGAAGATAGACTTCATACTTTATTCTTGGTAGCGTGTAATTTCATGCAAGGCTGATATCTGTGTCGGCGAGGCAATAAAGAAGCCTAACAGGTATGCTTCAGCTATCGAACGAGCGGAATGATTGCTATAACTTACGGAGAGACTCTCAAGAAAAGGCGAGGAAGGACTTAGCAGAGGAGATGATGGACTGGGAGGCTTTGGAGATATTGGGGATGATAACCGAAAGAAAGGCGCTCTGGGTGATATGAAGGAGAGCCTGGGACTAAGGAGGGGAGATTTGAGTTCAGGCGTGGGCGGTGGAGGTTTGGATGCCTTCATGAGCTGGTGTAGAGCGAGTAGCGCATTTAGGTCGACATAACAACCCCCCACTTTCACGTCAGTCTTTAGGGTGTGGGTCTTCAAGACTCCGCGTCTGGGATCAAATGACATAGAGATTTGGACACAAATAGAGCCCAGTAGGCGGAAAAARGAGAGATCTGCAAGGAAACAAAATAAAGTGAATATTTCGGTTTGTAGTCACACTGAAGACTCACCTGAGGACGTAGAGCCTACAACGTTATGGACTTCAAAGCTCGCAGAGGCCGTCCCTTGCCTAGGGTATCATGCTCTACCCCATGCGCGCCTGAAGCTACTGGTGGAGCGAGATTTCCGAGCAGCCATACTATAGGACCGCTTGGACCTAGACGGAGCAGAATGCCTCCGAGGACTATCAGCACGATTCTTTCTCTCAACTGTATTGAATTCAAGAGCGGTATGAAGCTGGATCTTGTCTGCTGTTAGCTCGCACTCAGGAGAGCCAGTGAACTTCACTTTGGCAGGATAGATGTCGAAGAATACGGCAGATGTTCTACTTGGTATCCAAAATATGACTTGACGGAGAGCATATACGACAGAGGCGCGAATCAAAGGGCGGCATATAGGATCCAAGATAATAAAAAATCCTGAAACGGTATCCAAGAATTGCTGTTGGACGAATGAAAATGCAGCGACAGTCATGGATTTCTCGTGTCCTTGAGTTACAGGAGCCAGTGTCGATTTGTTGAATTCCACAGTCAGTCCCTCGATCTTGATAGTTAGATGCCTCGACCCATCAACACGAGACCACGCGTAGCTCAAGCGTTCTACTCCCCATACACCACTTCCTCTGCTGACATATAGACCACGTATTGAGCGCAAGCTAATGCTGCGAAGGCGAATACGCCTCGAAAGTCGGGCGAAGAGCCATGGAATGATATACGTCCGAAGGAGAAGGGAGAAGACCACAATCCTAAGCAGAGAAAACAGTAGGACCATCCACCATGCTTGGCCTGGACTCTTAGTGAAAAGAAAGGACGTGCAAAGACGAAGCAAATTCATAATATACATGATCTGTGCGACGTCCGTTCAGTGAAGAGGGAAAGGTTCTTTGGTGTGGATACGCACTAGATGTGAGCTAGCGAGACAAGGAAGGCAGAGACTAGATGGGCAGAGCTAGAGCGAATAGAGTAGCATTCATTGAAGTTCAAGTACATGAGCGTTTTCAGCGCCGCGCCCGGTATGTCCCACTCGGATATGCGGTTCCGTCGACGATTACGTAATACTTATATTCATTGTTATGTACACATCCGATCGGTCCACTAAGACCTTCTGGTCAGTATAATCTCCAACTTCCCCAGCTCCATCAAATAGAAATCTTTAATTTCATTCTCAAATCCCTTAGCCTCTACTTTGTTCGCAAAACGCAGCTCGAAATACTTCATTATCGTGCAGACCAGGAGACGCATCTCCATATATGCAAGGTTTTTGCCGACACAATTGGCAGGGCCGTAGGAAAAGGCCAGGAAAGAGGCAGATTTGTGGATATATTGAGACTTGTCCTTGAAGACGTCTGGTTCGAAGCGAACTCTTTCCTCTTCCGGGAGCCAACGTTCTGGAATGAAGGAATCTGGCAACGGAGAGAAGTTACGTGGATCGCGATGAAAGACGAAGAATGGGACGATAACGTTGTTGTTCGAGGGTATAAAGCTATATAGATGAATCAGTAAGAGAATATTCCAACAGTCAACAATCGGTCCTCGTACTCTGAGCCAATTAATAAGCCACCTTGCGAGGTTCTGACAGCTCGAGGACTACCACTGGGAACGGGCGAGTATAGTCGGAGTGTCTCATTTCTGTTTTGATCAGGTCAGCACAAGAAATGATTACAGTCGACCAAACACTTGCAATACCGCATTCAAGTATGTCATACGTGCGTGTACGCCGGGATCCGCGTAGTTATCGCCTAGAACATCTATTTCTTGCTGGAGTCGCGTGTATACCTTGAGGTTGGAAAGTATGAAATAAAACACGAGCGTAGAAACCGTTGAAGTGGTGTCCGAGCCTGCAAGGACTGCAAGACCAGCTGGATATGAATTTTGTCAGTTGAAGGTGACTGTAGTCCTATTAGAACACTCTGACCGTCGCCTCCAACTTGGAGCAGCGGTGGTTTCGTATCCGTGTTCGCCTCATTCAGCTTGATGTAGGCGAGTTCAATTAGGTTCAGTTACCCGGATCCCTCGAGCGAGCATAGCACTCACCAGATAATAGAAAAGATCTTTCTGCTGAGATCCTAGCCGCAGCCTTTTCGCAATCCTCTGAAACGCATCGTCGCGAAGAGCTTTCATATCGGCGTAAATGAACCTCGGCAATCTGAACATCATCGCGCCTAGCCAAGGTACTTGAGACATAAATGAAGCCGTCCTAATCGCATGACAATGTCAGTAAAAGCGAATTGAGAACACGGGCAGGAAGCCCGTCAACCTCGACGCGGCGAACTCCCATCTTAGGCGGAAATAAGTAGACTCGCCTTAGGCCTGCTTTAATACCAATCCAAATGCCTGATTGATCGCCATCCCTCATCATATGAGAACCTGCGCTAAACCTATCCACGGCTTCAGAGGGAACCAACACATCGAGCAAAATGTGCACAAACGCAAAATCATTCATCAAGTCAAACCTTTGAATTAGGTCAGAACAATTGTCTTCTATAAGGAAAAGGACATACGTGTAATACGAGAACCACTGAGTGAGGTCAATGGGACTGCCAATACGTTTCTCAAAGTGTTCCATCAGCTCTGTGGTTCTTTGCACAACCATCGGCTCGTAAACTTTCAAAGCTGCACTGCTGAATGCAGCATTCCATGGTTGTCTTCGACGCCGATGTTCTCTCAAAGAGGGTAGTGAAATCAATGAACGGTGTGTATACTCTACCACCCGACCGTCCCAAACTAGAGTGAAATCGTAAATGAACCGAGCACCCGTGTTGCAAGAAAGACAGGTGCATACAAGGTCCTTTCGGCAGTCCCGGATGTCCCATGACGGGTTCAATGGCGCACTCGTTCACGAAGGACAGTTCGTTAGGACCTGTTGATCGGTTAGAGAAATCACAGCCTGGCAATGGGCTCATAAATCACCAATTCGAACAACATCTCCGTACTGCTCATGCAGCTTTCGCAAGTATAAATGGTTCTTTCCCCCATACGCTGAAAATGCGAGTCGAAACTTGGAGATTGTGCATAGCAGCGGCCCAGGATAATGGGCAAGCGGATGCCAGGGAGAAAGTCGATATACAATTGTGGATATGCAAATAGTCCCGAGATAGGTCCCAAAAGAATAGAACGCAGCCGAGACCAAGTCCTTGCAATGCGAAACGAACAGCACCGACAGAAGGGAGGGCACCACCAGTAGCAGACAAAGTAGATTGACCAATTTTCGAGTCTCAGTCTGCTT
>RCHF01000572.1:0-30605 GCA_003987895.1 Neonothopanus nambi | reverse complement strand
ATGAACGAAGCTTACCACTCGCAGCAACTGTGATATGTACATATATGTCAGTATCAGAAAGCGCCACAAGTACTGGGTGTTTTGACTTACGAAGTCGACAAAATGCCAAAATTAGCTGGATTCGATTTGTCAGGAGGACATTGTCTTCAGTGAGCGAGAATAGGGTGAACGGCGTACGATAGGAATTGTGAGAAATAGGTTCCTTTGACTGGCTGTGAAGGAGTTGGAAAGCACAGCGTCAGTCGTATGCCAAGCGAGTCCAAAACCTCTGGCCTACATCTATATATCTTATTGGCGAAATAACTTGACATACGGCCGCTCAATCAGCCACTGCGATTCTGGACTCGATTGGCGTGTTTCTTACCAGTGGGAGATAAAAGTTGTTATAGCCTGGTACTATATTGTTCAATACAGATACACCTGCGTTTAGAAAAAGACATTACCGTGACGATTACCGAGAACTAAAATGGAATGCGGAATAGGAATGAGAGGAATGAAGTGGAGATTTGTTGAAGGGGACATACTGCGACAGACCTGGCAAAACGGAATGTGAACTCGAATGAAGTTCAAATTCCTTTCGAACAGAAACGCGAACTGACCAGGGAATAATATCGATCCGTGTCTCRTCTCCCCAGTACCAAATAAAGTAGYTCCAGAGTGATACTCCAACGAATGCTGAGTGCATCAARTCAAGAAGCCTGAAGGGTTGGGTTCGTTGAAAAGTGAGCGGGCTCTTCATACACTGGAGTTTGGAAATAGACAACTAGGCATACCATACAACAGAGACCTACAGAGATTCAAGAGAAGTTTCAGAGAAAGCGACTTCGTTTCAACGAGTCGAGAAACGCACCATAGTCTTCAAAACTCCATCTTCGCGAGGGTAAAGCTTGAAGTACACGATACTTTGAACAGACACCACTCCACTCAGGCTGTGAARAGATGTCATATCATAACATGAGATATGCCGAGCTAAACCATAATACTATGTAACACGAAACACGCACCCATACGATAATAGACCCCCAAGAAGTAGAGCAGCATAACTCGTAGCTTGGAAAGAATCAGCCATAACAACTTGGGCAAGGGAAGCCCCACAAAAGGGACGTTGGAGTCAGGACAAAGCTGGTGGAGAATCAAAGCGGGAGCATGAGAGATGGCTGAAATACATGACACTTTTGTATGTGCTTACTTTCAGATTCAGATCGGACCAGGAACGAAGCGTAGGGCGAGAAACTGCAATTTAGAGTAAATTTGACTAGAACCTGTACGGTGGCTTCAAAGTGGTTCGTACTTCCTGGGATATGTAAAGGATCGGTGAATTGGCCTTGATGGGGATGGGGTTGTGATTTCATGTCATGCCAGGCATTTGGGCAGTTGGACACTCTAAACGCATGCCTATCTGCGTTCAACAGCCGCTGAAGCCACTGAAAAGGGGTCGTGTGATTGGTGTAAACGTATGCACTTCCGAAATGTGGTACATAACTTGGCAACGGTGGCGCGGCAGCTATTGGCATATTTTTCACTGATTAAGTATATATACCGCCGTAAATATGTCTTTTTGAGTTCTCTGCAAATTTAGTAGAGGAACTACGTGCGATGTCAGTCTTTGAAGTTGGGCTGAGGTTAGCTGGGAGATTAGGAGAAAGAGATAGAGAAACTAGATTGTGTACTTAGAGGTGTATTATAGAGTATTTAAAAACCTGATCTCAATCAGAGTCGTGTAGAGTTGACGCTGGAATATGCTATCGCAAGACGGTTCCTCGAGAACTGAGTTGGAGGTGGAATTGAGAGATTTAGGATTACATAATTGAGAGACCGGCTAAGACAGACATAGCACGTGAAGCGCTTGTCTCTGATTGTTCACTATTTTATGGTGCCGCCGTTACTGGTGGACAACTTGTGTGCAAGTTTTAATATTACTTGGCAGGAAGACGACGAAATCGGGCTTACACTTCCGCCGAAAACGCGCTATCCCATAATTGCCTGCGTAAAATATTCAGCGCGAATGTATAATGAAACTGTCGTATACATTTGAACTGTTCTCATTGCCGGTCGCCGATGATTTGTTACCGTTGTATGCAAGGTCGAAAACGTTAGTAACACAACGTCAACACACACGGATGGCGCAACCAGATGGTTTTCACGCCCTTTGAACGATGCCAGACTTGGATTTACTTGAACTAAAGAACTTGAATTGTGTTAGTCAATCCGATATCATTTGCCCAGAAATATACCTCATCTGATAGCATGCTTAGTAAGTTATGCGTCGCAAGGTCTGTCCGCACTTGAGCCTGACGTCCAGCTCTGACTCATCAGAGCCACCGTTGTCTAGGACCCCGAGTCGTTATTCTAAGTCCCCAATGAGGATTGGACATTGCAGTTCAATATCTTCTTTGTCTCGTGCATAAGCCCATTGCGCAGCCTTACTTTTTTCTCTACAAATGTTGTCCTTAGTACAGCAGCTTTAGGGTACGTTGCCTATAGAAGAAATTCTTTTGATATTTCCCAGTGCTGAGGCTGTATCATTTCACTTTATATACCCCACCACATATGTAACTCGATGCACTTTGTGGCTTTATTGACTTGCAGGGAAGACGAAGACTAGTACGAATACCAAGGTTTCGAGTCCATATTTCATTGTCATTTTGGTTCCACTAGATGAAGGTACATTCATACTTGAGAAGTATAGCTGAGTTTTGACTCATTTCATCATTCGCCTGGGAGGAAAAATTCGCTCGTCTGAGAGCAGAGGCCGGCTAATTCGAGCTGAAGCAGGTTAATAAATGTATCCTTTCGCAGTTCTGGAAATCATATAGTCTATATTCTAACAAAATTTCTACGCTGCATGACAGTGTATGTAGGTATTGTGAGTTAGTTACAACAACTTTAGCTACTATTACTTGTTTTTGTTTCTTCAATTCCAGTTCGTCAGTCAGTACATTCCAATAAAATCAGAGAGGGGGGCTCCTCTGAGTCCTCCCCCGTCCTTTGTGCGCTTGGTTTAGGCTTTGGCCAGAAGAGACCGTCCAGTCATTTCTGCAGCAGCGAAGAAAAAAGCATATTAGGCACAAGAACAACTGACAGTAGCAAAAACAGAAAATACATACCTTCAGGCTTAGGCAACCCCATAAGATCCAAAATAGTCGGCGCAACGTCACACAACGCACCCGGCTCCTCATTCTCCTTGTCCTCCGCAAACTTCAGCTTCTTCGGGTCACCCGTCATAATAAACGGAACGGGATTAGTCGTATGCGCCGTATGCGGCGCTCCAGTTTCCTTATTCTTCATCTGCTCCGCATTACCGTGATCAGCGGTAATGAGCAGTATGTACCCTGCCTCCTGACAAGCCTTGTACACGATCCCAACGGCTTCATCAGTATGAGTGATGGCTTCCACAGCAGCATCGTACACGCCCGTATGTCCGACCATGTCAGGAGGAGCAAAATTGCACATGACGAAATCGTGTTTGCCGGCACGAACCACCTCGGATACTTTCTCTGCGACACCTTTGACGCTCATCTTGGGGTCTTTGTCGTAAGTTGGGACTTTTGGAGAGGGGATCATGTGGCGTTCTTCGTTGGGGAATTGTTTCTCGACTCCGCCGTTGAAGAAGAAGGTGACGTGAGCGTATTTCTCGGTTTCTATGTGGTGGTATCAGGGGTTAGGATAGTGTAAAGGTTTTGGAAGACATACCGGCAATGTGAGATTGTTTAATGTCATGGCTAGCGAGCCATTCGGCAAGCACGTTGGTCATAACTTGAGGAGGGAACGCGACGGGGAAGGGGAATTCAGCGTTGTATCGTGACATAGTGGTGATATGCTGTAAAGTGTAATCGTCAGCGACTAAGTCGGCAATATACATGTGGAGTGAAACACACAAGATTCTTAGGGACAGTAACTTCCATCGGTTTGTCGGGAAGCCCGAACACACTGACGATCTCTCTCATCCTATCCGATCGATAATTGAAGAAGAACAATGTATCGTCATCTGCAGCGCGCCGTTAAATCCACTGTAGAAAGTAAGAGTTATAGAGACAGAACATACCTTTGATCCTGCCCTCAGCATCATTCACTATAATAGGCTTCAAAAACTCATCCGTCACATCCTTCTCGTAGTTAGCCTTAATAGCATCAACAGCAGCCTTTCCATCAGCGCTGGAGGCAAGACTCTCGCCCTCCCCGCTGACGAGACCATCTACAGCGATCTTGATTCGTTCCCATCGCTTGTCGCGGTCCATGGCATAGTACCTCCCCACGATAGAGGCCAATTCACCATACTGCTCCTTTTGCATGAAGTCCAGAAGTTCCTGGCAATATCCGGCAGCGGAACGGGGAGCAGTGTCACGCCCATCGCCGAAGAAGTGGACGTAGGTGTGTGGAACACCCTGTTCTTTGGCAGTTTCCAGGAGAGCAAAGAGATGTGTTATGTGGGAGTGTACTCCACCATCGGAGATCTGTAAAGAAGAAATTTGATTGAATACGATGATTTTGTGTGGTATCCGTTCGACGGACGTACCAAACCGAGTAGGTGCAATCTACCGTTACCTTCTTTAGCCCTCTTCATACTCTCAAGAATCGTCTTGTTCTTATGGAATTCTTTCTTCTTGATCGATACATCGATTCTAGCGATGTCCTGCCAGACAATTCGTCCAGCTCCAATGTTCAAATGTCTGTCCAAAAGATCTTGGTGTCAACGACTGATACTATATCTGAGAGAGATCCAGGAGAAGAGAAGGCGCTCATTGCTGGCAGCGCTAGTGGCGATTGAAAACAGATCTAATAAAAATTATGAATGAACTCACCCGACTTCAGAGTTGCCCGGGTGCCCATTAGCCCCTCACTAAGCCCGACAGCAGTTCCATGAGCAGCTACATAGCTTGCGAAGGATCAGCCGGACTATGCCGGCCCGGAGCAAGGGCTTGCTCCGAACCTAGGTTTTCACTGGGAATCGGATTGAGCCTCCGATTACTACGTGGCAAGTTGCCGGGCGGCCTTAGTTTTGCTTTCTCCACGAGCACACAAACTCAAGGCTTTGTATATTCGAAGACTTTACTTGACATTCTTCATACTTGAGCTTTATTTCGGTATCGCAAGTTACACTATGGTTCAAGATCAATTCGACGTTTTGACGGCTGTCTTCCCAAGCTGGCCTACATGCCTCAGCCTGGCTCGGTCTGACATCTACCAATTATCTCTTCTCTTGCCGCAATTTCTATGAACCTTTGGTGGACTCGTTAGAAGCTTCAAATTTGTTCCTTTGATATCATTCTCGCAACGATGGGCATATTCGACGATGCTCGCGAAGAAGAATCTCTTCGTCTTCGTGTCTTCCATTTGCTTTACGACTATGCTATCCAACATTGAGTCACTAACTATATCGAGTTGACTGAACAAGATGTCACTGGAGTACGTGTCCTTCACTATGAAGTTCTCAAATTTCTCACTTCTATTTCCCCTTTTCCAGCTGCTTTCACAAAGCCTACGAGAAGTGCCTCTCACTGACAGCTACGCAGTTCGACCTCCAACTGACCCCTTCGAGTCTCTGACGCGCTTATATGCGCTTGAAAAGCTGGAGAAACGTAAAGAAGATACACCATCGTCGCTCGAAGCACTTCGGTATCTCAAAGTATTTTTGGCGGGAATCAAGTTCGGAAAGAATGCCAAATCGAGGTCTGAGCGCGCGGTTTACGAAGACGATTGTGAGTAATGTATCCTTCATGATGACTCTTGCAGAATAATCTAATTTTCAATTGTCAGATGATGTTTCCTTCCCGCAAATCCCGTTCGAACCTATACTTTCCAGACGTGTTCGGGGACAGACTCGTCCAGAAACCAACGAATTTCGAAAAATTCCTGCCCAATTCGCACCACGACCTCATCAAGTCATCCTCTGCGCAATCAAATCCGGTCAAAGTCGAACCTATCCAAGATCTCGTCGTCAAGTTAGAGCATGTCTTGTCTGTTTAACATTTCATGTAGAAGTTCTCACAAGACTGACCCTGGAGATAGGCACGATACTTTTCACCTCACATCTGAAACTGGGAACAATGTGAATCATTTCCTGAAGACCGTTGCAGTTTATCTCGGTCTGGTGCAAACTACAAGAACCAATACCCTTGATACGAGTGCACGACTGGATTTACCCCCTCTCGTGCTCGGGCCATCACTCACGAACCTGAGCCCAACTTCACATTCATCTTCCTTCGGCGTCTGAATCCTGGTTCCAGGAAAGCCGCACCTGCTAAACATGGCGAGACCAGGAAGGCCTCCGTGACTGCGACAGTTGAGTCGATGGACCAGCTGGCTACGAAGGTTCAACCTGTGGAGATGGAAAAGGATGAGCCGGATTTGCATAGGGAAGATATGATTGTCGTTAATGGATAGCGTGTGTATCTTATGAATTTCCTGCCATTTGTTTTATTGAAAGTGATTTTTTCTAGTAATGTATTACTCCTCGTCCCCACCAAGGACTTCCTCATCAAGCCAAGAGGATTCAGTAGACCAGCTCCGAATGCCTTCTTCGCCTGATACCAAACTCTCGCCTGTCAAGGCTCTGAAGGATATGCGAATGGGTGTGTCATTTCTTAATTCATTCCTCGATGAAATAACTCAATGCTCGATACGTTGCAGACGTACCTGCTATCTTCGCGCATGGGGAGGATCAGAGGAGCGACAGGGGAGGTTAAACAACTTGGGGCTGGTAAAAGGTGCGCATATAATAGCTATCTCTCACTTATCTTCATGTTTACGCCCTCTTCGATAGTCTCGCAGCTTTTCTTTTGAACTCCCTCAAATCCCAACCCGGACCCCCAACTGCACGATCACGAACACCCGAGTGTCATTCATCAACCGCACTGGACGCACCACCTCTGTCCGATCCTTGCTCTTCCTCCCCCCAGCCGAGTGAGTCGATGGTCGGAAACCCTCCGTCTGCTCCGGCTTTGGGCAACGACTCCACCGAGCTCAAGTCTCAGTTACCTGCTGCTCCGTGCGGATACAACGAGGACGGGTGTAATGCGGATATGGGCGCAGACCTTACCGGGATTTACTAACTCCTCGAGGTAGACTTCCTCGTTGACAGGCATGACACTAAGAATGGGATTTCCGTGATTCAGTTCAGGAGCGCGTTGGGACGGTGTTGGATGCTGTGCGTAGGATTTGTGACAGCGAGTGCAACTCGGACGGGGATGGGGACGGGATGCGAGATGACAATGTAAGTGTAGACGACAATGTTACTACAGAAAGGCTTTGGAAGACGTGGTGGGAATATGGCGAAGGATTTGTTGAGGATGATATGCACAACTTCGAGATTACCCTTTCGAGGGAGGAAAGGAGGAGACTTGCGGGGTTGACCTCTAAGCATAACGTTCGAGAAGAATGACGGGAGTGATACTAGTCTCCTACGGAGCGTTCCAGGCGAACATCACATTGAACCCGACCTCCATAGTTCAGCGTCCCGGCTTTTCTCTCCGCATGACCACGATGCAGATGTGCTTCACGGGAACGACGTTGGCTAGTTTTAGTGTCCTCATTAATCTCAGTGGTCGGGTGACGAGCAGGTGGACATGGATAACGACTCGGACAAGGAGAACTGAGAGCCCTCTCGGATGCGCGCGCGCACGCCGCAGTCGATGTATGCACAGGAATACGCATCGGAAATAGAGGATGAAGATGGTCTTAGACCGTATAAGCGACGGCGATTGAATACTGGCGAGCTGGAACTTGAAGACATGCTCGAGCTGGGGTGCTTGTCGGGTTCCTTCTTGACGATTTTTATTCATGTCATGCTGAGATGGAACTCGGTCATGACCAGCGAATTTCGTGCATAGACCTGGCTATATCGGCGGCGACAGTTTCGTTCAGGACATTATGCATTAAGGCTAGCGATGATCGTCACGCTGTCTCGCAAAACCCGGTCCTTTCAGCCGGACTACGCCCGCTCGGAGCAAGGGCTTGCTCCGAACCTATAGTGGGCGCTATGATGTACGCGGCGCGCGACTTTTCTGGTAGCTACGCTCACAAAATTACTGTTAAAAACAATTCCTGAAGGCTCTTGATCTGAGTACACGACTGGACTCGCCTCCTCTTGTGCTCATACCGTCATTCATGGATCCTAAGCCCAACTCCATATCCATCTCCCCTAGACCTGAAACCTGAGGCCCGGTTTCGGACCCGCTAAACATGGTGAGAACCAGGCAAGAACAGGAAGACCTCCGCATTTGCGCCACCTGGGTCGATGGCCAGCTGACTACGAAGATTCAACTGGTGGAGATGACCCGTATTTGCAAAGGAAAATATGATCGTGGTTAACGGATGGTGTGCGTGTCTTATGAGTTTCCTGTCATCATCTCTCATAATGGAACTGATCTTTTTATATAGAAATGTGTGGTTCCTTGTCCTCACCAAGGACGTCCTTAGCGCCTACATCAAGCGAAGAGGACCAGCTCCGAATACCTTCAGTTCTTCACCTGATACGGAACTCTTGCCTGCCTCCTATTATCTATGCTTACCGAATACGGGTCCATTGTGCTGCAGACCCTTTACCGTCCAAGACCGTCTACCCACGACCACAGAACTCCTCGGAGTAGACTTCCTCATCGATAGAGATGACACCAAGAATGGGATTCCCGTAATTCAGATTCAGGAGCGCGTTGGAGCGGTATTGGATGCTGCGCGTAGGATGCGTGATAGCGAGTGCGTCTTGGATGGGGACGGAGATGCGATGCGAGATGACGACGCAGGTGCAGATGCCGCTGCAGAAAGGCTTTGGAAGACGTGGTTAGAAGATGGCGAGGGATTCGTTGAGGATGATATGTACAACTGCAACTGCGAGATTATCCTTTCGAGGGGGGAAAGGAGGAGACTTGCGGGGTCGTCCTTCAAGCATAATGTTCGGGAAGAAGCGACAGGCGTGGTCGGAGAGTGGGATGTGCAAACTGGAGAAATTGGGGCTGGCGTTGACGTTGATGGCAACGAGGGAGAAGTGAATGACGGGAGTGATACTAACTTCGTATGGAGCATTCCAGACGAAAACCATATCGAACCTGAACTTGAACCCGATCTCCATGGTTCAGCGTCCTGGCATTTCTCTCCATATGACCACGATGCAGATGTGCTTCACGGGAACGACGTCGGCCAGTTTCAGTTTCCTCATCAGTCTCAGTGGTCGAATGACGAGCAGGTGGACATGGATAACGAATTAGACAACACAAACCTCCTCGCTCTTCCCTTCCAATGCGAAACTCTTTTATTAACTCTATGCGCCTTCACTTTCTTTTAAATCCAAGTCCGACCCTATGCCGGGACCGTTGGGGCTGGGGTTAGTGGGGTCGAGGAGTCGAAGGGACCTTGTTTGCATACATACCGCCTGTGCTGAAGGCGATCAAGAAGCTCTGTCGGGACCTATCAATCACCGAGGTGTGTGATAGGAAGAGGGAAAGTTGTTGAATTGTTATGGCGTTTGCGAACACGATAGGAGAACCCGCCATTCTCACGAGATGTTTTGGTGATATTGCTGAAGCTGCCGATGAGACCGTGGGTACCTTATGGGACGTATGGGACGATAGGGCGTGGCTGGAAGATTCTGAAGAAGGGTATCTCGAGTTCTTAATTTGGAGAGTATAATTTGATACGAGTCCTCACTCTTCTTTGTCATACAGGACGAACAAAGTTTGGCTGCTGCCGAAGGAATGAATCATTCTGCTGCGTGTGTGGTACTGTGTCAGACAGACTTGGATGGCTTCCTCGAGTTGCCAGTGGAAGAAAGCGAGGAGGTGTTTGGACCGCAAATTAGTCAGGAGAGGATGGTAGGTTTCATTACTTCCATTTACTTTGTCTATGGCGTGACTGATTTGCTACACTGTGCAGGGCAAGTTGAATAAAGTTATAGCCCCGTGAGTACAACCAACGCAGCGTGAGGTGGACGGAGAAAGCGAAACGCGCTGAAGACCATTTCAGATGCTTTTGACGTTGACATTTTGACATTTGTTAAACGTTCTCGTGAGCTGCCATGATACAGTCAACTGCTCTTCATAGACCCTTTAGTGCGTTCAGCTTAATGCAAATCTGTGCAGGTGTAAAATGAAAAGAAAAATTATTCCGTTCTAGACATCCACAATGCATTCCTTGTCCGCCTGTGATAATACAGAAAGAGAGCAATGCAATGAAGAAATTGGCACTGTGAAAGCTAGTTCGTAAGAAGGTTTCTTGGAAGATCTATCGCATCGTCCGAATGTAGTTGGTTTTTCAGAATTGTCTACTAGGATTCGGATCCTAATGTTAGCCTTCAATGACATCGAATTAATAATTAGAAACAAGGTATGTGAATGTTCTTGGAAAAATTTTTCCTTAGCATTCAGTCATTGATTTGAAGATTTTTGGACTATTTAGAAAGTTTAAAGGGTTCAAATACCCTCGTGAGGAAACAAAAACCACGCCTTTCTTAACCCATGACGGGCCTGACCCTCCAATCTGTTGAAACGACTACCAGTTCCGGTACTCTGGTGTTTACACCACCTCATCAGTGCAACTCAAAAGTTCAGAATATATCTTTGATACGTCCATTCGGCGGGATACGCAGTGGCCTAGGAAGGAAGATAGGAAGGAAGAAGCTTTTAAGTAGCTGAGTAAGGGGTTTTCCTGGCAGTTGTAGGATCCAAGGGTCGTTAGAATTCTCGCGGTACGTTCCGAGTTTTATAACCCGTTTCATGCTGCCTCTGGAGGAGATTTCGCTGATATAGGAATACAGACTTCAACAAAAATCCCTCTCGTCATCTGAAGTAACGTTTAATTTTTAAATGTGATAAAAAAGTCAGAAGCGATATCCTACCCTGATGTTGATGGGCACTTTGGGGCTACAACGGAGCCGGCGAGGGTTTGTCATGCACTGCTTGTGCATGTTATTTGGGGGACGAGAGGAGACGGGACGAGTAATGATTCGGTGTAAGTGTTAATTCCTGCTGATACATATAAACAGCTGTCTAATGCCTCACAATTTGTTGCCTCAAACACTCTTAGATTCTTCGAAAGCTCCCAAACGCTACAATGCGCAACGATCAGAAGGGGAAATCATCGAACGTCAATGATGCTCTTTCCCCAGGCGCCGCCACTCCACTAACATCGAGCCGCATCAGGGACGCAGCTACCCCAGCACCGGACTATTTGTCTGAGGCTGATTCCTTAGCTTCGACTATATCTAAGACTCTACAGGTACGTCCAATTATTATACCGACGTGATACTCATATCTCACCTCCACATTTCAGGCACACAGCAGTAACAAGGAGGCATTCAGACAACTGGGAGAACAATCACGCGAGTTTGTTTCTGTGGTTACCTCGAAGTGCGACGAGCGCATAAAGAACGGTGGAGAAATATCATCTGACGTTCAAATGAATCTTAAACAATTGTGCAAGTAGGTGTCTGGCTCTCACCTATATCTGTGCATGTTTTCTCAGTGTGTTTTCTCATTTCTACATTTTCTATACAAAGGACGCTACACGAATTCAAAGATTCTGCGGAAAAATGGAAGAGAAGGAACGTTATCGTTCGGTTCTTGACCTCCAAAGACGATCTAAGGAAGGGCCGGGCATTCCACGAGCAAATTCGGATCCACGCTCACGAGATATCCACGGTAGGGGACATATGCGAGTATGTCATACCAGACGAACTTATGACTGCCTCGCGTAGCTGCTCCAACAATCTGCTGAGAAGCAGAAGCTTCAAGAGCAGACTCGAGGCGGGGGGGCCAAACCATCACCAGGCCTCACGGCGGATACCCCAGATACTCCTCAATCTACCTCCACCGCTTCATCCACGTCACCTGGGTTGCCTTCAAGCCCTGGTCCCAGTGCTGCTGGTTCCAGCTCTCAGGTTGTATCCCCCAACCCTTTCGCTGACGCCTCTCAGGTCAGCGGAAACATTCAGTTCACGAATGTCACCGGGGACCAGTATAACGTTCGTACTGAAGACCATTCAAAGTCGAGTAACTTCAATAACGTGTATGATTACAATAACCATAACTTCTCGAATGAGATTGGCCAGGGGAGGGGTAAGAAGGGAGGGGGGGAGACCTGGAAGGGTTCTCGTAGGAGAAGGTGCGCAGGATATTATTAGTATTATCTGCTTCATTGGCTTAGTGTGTTTTCGACATTGATCTTGTCCACTTTTTAGATGGCATAATGATTAGTCGCCCAGTCAAGTTCTACCCATTAGCAAGGTGCATTAGGGTTTGGGTCTAGCGCAGCCTTGCAGGCGCTCTCTCTCTATGGATGAATAGTATTTAGATATCGATGTTGCGCCGCTCTCTCTATACTAGTAGTTATATGGTATCCCATCATGGATTGCAGGACAAATATGATGCTTTCGTTCCTTCTATTTATGTAGTCCCGGATGCAGCTCATGAGTCCCCTTGTCATATAGCACCTCTAGCTACGGGCTGAACGGGAGGATGGAATTCATTCAAATATCTTTTTATATACATTGAACATCAAGAATTTCTGAATCGAGCAATATGAAAACCGAGGGGCTGGTTGGATGAGGTGGGTTTAACTTTCATTTGTCGAAGACGAGAGTTGATCCGTGCCAACATACGCTGTCCGAGCATTGCCTTTTCGTCGACGAAGGTAAAATGTACACCTTTCTACTCTTGCCGCAGCTTCGTCAATTTTGCTTCCTCTAGAGGTGTAAGGATACTGTTAGTATCTGGGATTCCCAATGAAGAATGAATAATCTGGCCGTTGATATTGAGAGCCGCAACTTGAACTCCGGATGGATAGGATCAGTCTGCCCATGTCGCATGGATAAGGAAAGTCTTCCCCTACCCAGCGGCACCATCAATGTTGAGCCTAACCATGAGCGTCGGAAGTTCGTTGGCGAGAACTCCGTCAAGAATCTGTTGATATGTTATAACAAAAACATCAAATCTACAACCTTCGCATCGTCATCTGCAAACCCATAGCCCGCATGGTTCTTTTGTTCTCGAATGTAGCTTACCGTCAAGTCGATATGTTGCCACTTGTATGATTAGTTTGACCATGGAACTCGAGAGACATTGTCGCGGGAAGGGGCAGCGCTGCAATTCGTTCCTTTGTCTCGGGATATCGAGGATGGCTGGCATGATAAAGTAGGTAAGTGCATAAAGAGGGGGAGTATTCAATCTGTTACGCATCTTAACGCGTTACACTGCTGGTGTAGCATATCCTGAACCTCAACGGCGAAAGTAGCTCTAAGACTCCGTCTCACGCAATAAGACTTGCAATTGACGTGTATTAGACCGTAAGGAATACAAAGCTTGAGTTTCGGGGGAAAAAAACGAAGGAGCTGCTCGCCGCCAAAGGCAACGAGCTCGCTAGTCAACGATGAAACTCCAAAAAACAAATAGATGTAAACATGAACAGACTGCGCGCGACTTTGGTAGTAATTGCTACATATTAAAGAACAATTCCTGAAGGCCTTTGAACACAGTTGGACCTGCCCCTCTCGTGCTCGGACCGTCACTCACAGAACCTGAGCCCAACTTCATATCCATCTTCCCTAGACGCTCCGGGAAAGCCGCACCCGCTATACATGGCGAGAACAGGAAGACCTTCGCGTTTGCGCCACCTGGATCAATGGGCCAGCTGGCTATGAAGATTCAACCAGTGGAGACGGAAGAGGATGAGTCGAATTTGCATAGGAAAAATATGATTGTGGTTAATGGATGGCGTGCGTGTCTTATGAGTTTCTTGCCATCATCCGTTTTCATAACGAAACTGAATTTTTTATATAGAAACGTATTGCTCCTCGTCCCCGCCAATGACTTCCTCAACGCCTACATCAAGCCAAGAGGATCATATAGACCAGTTCCGAATATCTTCCTCACCTGATACGGAACTCGTTTGTCAAAGTTCTGAAGGATATGCGAATAGGTGTGTTGCTTTTCAACTCATTCCTTGATGAAATGACTCAATGCTAGACGCGTTGCAAACGTACCTGCTATCTCGCGCGCGAGTCAGAAGAGCGACGTGAAAGGTCAAGCAACTTGGGGCTGGTAAAAGGTACGCATATAATGGCTACCATTGTCCTTTTTTCACTTTTCGTCGTGTTTACGCCCTCTTCGATAGTCTTGCGGCATTTCTTTTAAATTCTCTCCAACCCCAACCCGGACCCCCAATTTCACAATCACGAACACCCGAGTGCTATTTACCAACCGAATTGGACGCTCGAACCGACGGGGGACTTATTCTGTCTTCAGGGCTTCCAGCACCTTCCAGCACCATTGGCTGGGGGCTGGGCCTCATTGTAGTGTGCAAGTAGATAATGTGCATCATAGGCAGTTATAGCTTTAGCACGATAAAATGAACGGGAAAAGGAGAACTGGGGACCCTCTCGCATACGCATGCACACGCTGCAGTCGATATATGAACGGGAAGATGTGGCGGAGATGGAGGATTTAGACCGTATAAGCGACGGCGGTTGAATCTTGGGACGTGCTCGAGCCGGGGTGCTTCGCAGATGATTCTGATGTCAGGTTCCGTGCCCGGGCCTGACTTGGATGTGGATGATCATCGAAATCTTCAATAGTGCTTTAGGAGCTGCCGACTTTGCTAGACTACGCGCTCGAAAAGTTCAGAGCCCTGAACCAGCCGAACCCCAAACAAATGCCAATGTATCTTCGACTGCAGCCTCTGCACAGGCTCCTCGGACTGCACCACATACGACCAATATATTCTCAGGATTCCCTCCACATGAGCATTGCCTACCTTCAATAGGCTTCCTTTAAAAACAAGTGCTGGTACGCTCACTTTGCTCTTCGACATGTGCGATTGGTCTGGTAGAACGCGATATCCTTGGAGGCGTAGACCTCATCGTCGACCCGCACACCGCAATAATTTTCACGAACCTCTTCGCTCTTCTCTACCAATGTAAAATTCTTTTATTAACCCTATGCGCACAATCCCAGCGCTACACTCAACTACTCGTCCTCTTCGAAGCCTATACGCCTTCACTCTCTTGAATCTAAGTCCAATCCTATGCTGGGGCCATTGGGGCCGAGGTTAGTGGGGTCGAGGAGGGAAGGGACCTTGTTCGCATACACACCACCTGTGCTGAAAGCGATGAAGAAGCTCCGGCGGGACCTATCGATCGCCGAGGCGTGTGATAGGAAGAGGGAAAGCTGTAAAATTGCTATGGCGCTTGCGAACACGGTGGAAGAAGCGGCTGTTCTCTCGAGATGTTTTGGTGATATCGCTGAGGCTGCCGATGAGACCGTGGGTGCTATATGGGGTGATAGGGCGTGGCTAGAGGATGAATTCACAGAGGTTAGTAGGGTTGCTTGAGTTTTTAATTACAAGGGTATGTTCTGATGCAAGTCCCCGTTCTTCATCGTTATGCAGGGCGAGCAAAATTTAGCTGCCGATGGAATGAATCATTTTGCTGCGTGTGTAGTACTGTGCCAGACGGACTTGGACGGCTTCCTCGAGTTGCCAGCGGAAGAAAGAGAGGAGATATTTGGACTGCAAATTGGTCGGGAGAGGATGGTAGGTTCCATCATTTTCAATGTTCATTTACTTTGTCCATGGCGTGGCTGACTCGCTACACCATACAGTGCAAGTTGGATAAGGTTATAGACACGCGGGTGCAAGCAATGCAGCGTGAAGTGGACGGAGAAAGCGAAATGTACTGAGGGCTATTCCAGATACTTTCAACGCGTTGACATTTTGACAGTCGTTAAAGTTTCTCATAAAGCTCATGAGCCACGATGATACAGTCAACCGTTATTCATAGATCCTCTAGTGTGTTCGGCTTAATGCAAATCTGTGCTGTGCTAGTGCAAAATGAAAAAGAAGAATCATTCCCTTCTAGACCTCCGCAATGTATTCCTTATTCGTCTGTGGCGATACAGAAAGAGAGCAGTGCGATGAGAAGATATGAAAATCGATCGCAGTCGTCCGAATCACCAGTAGCGGTCAGCTCATTCTCATCCTGGTCCAAAGGATTTATTTAGTCATTTTTCTCGCAACGAGGAGACAACAAGGCAGGTGAATTGAAGGCGAGGGGATGACGAGATTGAAGTACTCTATCCATTTCATCTTTAGGATTTCCCGGAAGCCGGTGTTCAGCTCGTGGACCCAAGCCAATCAATAGACCTCCTCGGTACGGTAAAAGGTGGGTCAAGTTTCAAAGACCACACCTTTGGGCTATACACGGTCACCAAATATGATGAGCTTCCAAGCCGCATGGATGAAGGCAAGCAAGTCGAGGACACGTTTATAAGGAGCRGAACCAATTTAAACATCTCTTAAACTTGGTCTACTATCTGACGCCAAATTCGTACAGCCATTTATTGCTCTTAGGTCGACCCACGACCTTGCCGCCTCAAAAGTCCGCTCAGATGCATTTCAAAATACGTCCATCTTTCTCTCGAAAACTCCCAAAAATGCATAACAGTCAAGAAAAAGATGACGCTACAAACCGTAACGACCAGAAGGAGGAATCGTCGTCGAAAATCGACGATGTTCTTCCCGCGCTCTCAGGCGCCACTTTACTGACATTGAGCCTCCTCAGGGACGTAGCTAGTCTGGCTCCGGTGCCCTACTTGTCTAAGGCTGCATCCTTAGCTTTGGCTATATTTGATGCCCTACAGGTACGTCCAATTATTATACTGGCACGATACTCATATCTCACCTCCACATTTCAGGTATGCAGCGGTAACAAGGACGCATTGAGACAACTGGGGGAACAATCATGCAGTCTTGTTTCTATAGTTACCTCGAAGTGCGACGAGTGCATAAAGGACGGTGGAGAAATATCATCTGACGTTCAAATGAATCTTGAGCAATTGTGCAAGTAGGTGTCTGGCTCTTGCCTGTATCCGTGCATGTCTTCTCAATATGATTTCGCATTTCTACATTTTCTATATAAAGGACACTACACGAATTCAAAGATTTTTCGGAAAAACGAAAGAGAAGGAACGTTATCGTTCAGTTCTTAACCTCCAAAGCCGATATAAAGGAAGGCCAGAAATTCCGCAATAAAATTTGTATCTGCGCTGAGGAGGTATCCACGGTAGGGGACATATGCGAGTATGTCATATCAGACGAACTTATGACTACCTCGCGTAGCTGCTCAAGCAACATGCTGAGACGCAGAAGCTTCAAGAGCAGACTCGAGGAGGGGGGCCGATTGAATCATCACCGGACCTCACGGCGGATACCCCAGATACTACTCAGTTTACCTCTACCACTTCATCCACGTCACCTGAGTCACCTTCAATTTCCGGTCCCAGTGCTGCTAGTCCCAGCACTCAGGTTGCATTCCCCAACCTCTTCGCTGGCGCCTCTCAAATCAGCGGAAACATTCAGTTCACGAATGTCACTGGGGACCAGCGTAACGTTCATACTGAAGACCATTCAACGTCGAGTAACTTCAATAACGTATATAATTACAATAGCCAGAACTTTGCGAATGAAGTTGGCCAGGGGAGGGGTAGGAAGGGAAGAAGTCCTGGAAGGGGTTTCTCAGGAGAAAACAGGTGCGTAGGATATTATTAGGGTTTTCTGCCTCATTGGTGTAGTGTGTTTTCGAGATTGATCATGCCCGTTTTTTAGTTGGAATAATAATTGGCTGCCCAATCAAGTTCTGTCCATTGATAAGATGTATTAGGGTATGGCTCTAGCGCAGCCTTGCAGGCGCGCGCTCTCTATGGTTAAATATTTAAATTCCTTGTGCTGCTCTTCCTCTACTTATGTAGCATGACATGAACTGTCCATAATTATGCTCACCTAAAGATTGGAAGACTTGCGCCGACTATATCATCTAGGCTTCCTCCGAACTACGATTACTCCATTACTTCTATTTATGTATCCCAAAATGCAGTTCATGAGTTACCTAGCATCCTTAGGCCAACGAAGAACTAGATTCATGCTATGTGGATATAGCGCACATATCCTAGCTTCCCCGTCCAGTCTCAGTCAAGAATCCATAGTTCGGGGAGGCACGAATGCTTCAAACAACATGAGTGAAGTATTGGCACCAACATGGACAAACCAGCATTGTGTACACGCCACCTGACAAGATGCCTGAAACCATCAGAATGAAATGGGAACGGCCGGTGTTTGGTGGATAAGAATCTTGGGGGATGGGATGACTATCCTCATCTTTGAGAAGAGAGCCCCAAATTGTGAACAGTCGGAATGTTCCCTAAAGTGATCAGAAAAATCAGATTGTGAGTCGAGATGAACATAACTTGACGTAGTACGCCCCTCACAACAAGTCATGAGGTGATGGTCGGAAGGAGCTGAGGAACTCGCTCGCAGAGGTTGGTTTGTTTTCAGGTGCATAGGCTCCGAGTAGGCTGTTAGTAAGCTGCATTTGCCATTTCGATTGTCGACAGTAGACAAGGCAGAAGGTTGAACCTCACCACAAATATTTCGAGAATTTCTTGTACCTTGCATGCAATCTGTTTCGCCTTTTTAAGAGAGAAAGACGTGAATAAACATCGGGAATAATCTCTTGGAGCTCCTACTGGTGATAACCAGCACAGCTGGACGAAATGACAGACTCAAGTAGAAAAACGATAGATGTCTTCAATGCTTCTTCATTAACCTGTTAAACCTGTTTTTCGCGCTCGGAAAGAACTCCTCTTTCCTATCCCTATTTCGTGCAGACAAAGGTGGTCTTTTCAAGTTCCCCATTGGAAAACGAGGACGCCATCAGTTCACTCCCTTTTACGAGTAGAAAAAGAATACCTTTTACAAGCTGAAAGATGTATTGGTCAAAGCGTTCTCAGGCTTTTCTCATTCTAATATCCCAATGGGAAGAAGTCGCCTTTGCCCGCGTGGAAGAAAGAACCCTCTTTGATCTTTTCTTTGCTCTATAACATATATCCCATCATCCGACAACATCGCGCAGATACCGCCGACGCCACAGGATATAAAAGAAGTAGATAGAAAAGCACTCCGAGGCGAAACTGAAAATACAGATAGACTCGGCATTGAAAGACTCAGAGCGCTGTAGGTAGAGGCTCCAGATAATAAATCTACCCGTGAAGATACAAATAGACTACGAGAACGTAAGTAAACTACGAATGAATGGATGAAAGGGCTCACCTCGGAGCGCTGTAGGAAAAGTGTCTGGGATTGAGAGGCGCCTGGCGTACGCGAACGTTGGTGAATAGATGTCAAATAGTGCCCAAGTTGTACATCAGCAAAACCTGTTTTTTGGCCTACAGGTTAACCCAGGAACCACAGAATACATGCCGGATTTTCAAGTTCTAGAATGCTCGTACAAGGCTTCTATGACATGATGTTCAGACTTTGCAGCAGGTTTACAAACATTTGGTCTCTCACGATTCATCAACATTCGCGTCGTCCATCATGCATCATGGTTCCGACCTTTCCATCAAGTGTAATTGTTCTCGGTACGTGCTGTTTCATCACATAGCGCGCTATTGATGATTCTCTTCAATTCCTTTCGCAGCCGGTAAAATTCTCGCCCAGTCACTGTCTCAGCTCGAGAGACATCCATCCTGTCATTAACATCTTTGTCTAAGCATAACAAGGCCTTGAAAGATGCTCTCGAATCATCAAACGTATATCCGTACCTATACACGTTTCCGACGACGAGATGCTTTCGCCAAAACTTCCATTGGACAAAATCCATTATGCGCTGGTCGGATCTCGTGTGTAAGCTCGCTCTGCAAGTGGTACACATCGTCGCACAAGACGACGGCAACATGAAGACCGTCGACATCAAGCGCCACGTGTGTGTAGGGAAAATTCCTGGAGGCGAGATTGAGCAGAGTCGGGTTTTGAATGGGGTTAGTGACTCACACTGAGGCATACAAGCCGGACGTGGTGATCACTGAAAAGGGTATCTCGGGTGTGTTAGGCTGCTGTTTTTTTCTTCAAACCTTTCCATCCACTGACTTTTTCTAAAAAAAAAAAAAGATCTTGCACGGCACGTTGTGGTAACGCATAACGTCTCTGCCATCTGTCGAGTCTGAAAATTAGAACAACCGAATTGCCTTAGCGGTCAGCGCTACTATTGTCAACCGCGCGGATGAACTTCGCGAGTCAGATGTGGATACGCGATGTCGGCTTTTCAACATCGAGAGAATTGGAGACGAGTACGTTGCTCCCTCTAATTCTCTGGCCCTAGCTAATAATTTTTTATTGTTATTTTTTTTTCCGCTCAGATACTTCACTTTCCTCACGGAATGTGATACACCTAAAGCTTGCACCATCATCCTCAGAGGGCCTTCGAAGGATGTCTTAAATGAGATATCTCGCGGACGCCATGTCCGTCGCACACAATGTCTTCAACCCACGCTAGCACTAGGTGGTGGTGCCGCAGAGATGGCCATCAGTGTCGGGCTTCAAGCAAAAGCACGGAGCGTCGTCGGTGTTGAAGGATGGCCATTCAGAGCTGTCGCTGAGGCCATGGAGGCCATCCCTTGCACACTCGTGCAGAATAGTGGTGGAAATGCTGTCAGGGTTCTCACTGAGCTTCGCTGCTGTTTGACTGATTCCACTGTTTATTCTGTTTTATTAATAGGCCAAACATCCGAACAGAGAAAACTCGTGGGTGTGCCCTATATTTCCAATCCTTTCTCGAGAAAAGACAAATGATTGATTCTCCTCCGAAACTGAACACAAAACCGTGAAGGCAAAAAAACTTTTGATCAAGTTACCATTGCTCTCAGTCTCGGCGCCACATCAGTAAAAGATCCTGTATAGTGTCTTTGCTTCACGCAAACCTTCTGTCTGTGGAACCCTGTCCATACCGATCAAGATTTAGGTTTCTCTGACACGATGCATGTCAAATTTCAGCTTGAACTTATCCCTCAAAAACGCACTGCGAGTAATAATGTGCCTCTATAACATGCATCCAAGGGTGTTTATGAAGTAGTACAGGTGATGTTGTACTGCACCTGCTTGACCAGATTTCCTCGTGTCAAAGATGGAGTAATTTGGATCTATTATCTGGCACCTACTTGCAGAATCCACGCAGCCATTTATTGCTCTTGCCAGTGACTTGGGAGCCCCACAACCTTGCCGCCCCAAACACTGTCTTAGATGCCTCTCAACTCACCTTTTTCTCAAACGTTTCCTTGAGACGCTACAAAACACGAAGATCAGAAGGAGGAATCGTTGTCGAAGGTCGGCGATACTCTTTCCGTGCTCCCAGGTACCGCTGATATGGAGTCTCCTCAACCTCAAGGAGGCAGCTATTCTAGCGCTGGTTCCCTACTTGTTTGAGGCCACGTCTTCGACTATATCTGAGGCCCTACAAGTATGTTGAATTATCACTATGTTGGCGTGATACTCACATTTAGCCTCCACCTTTCAGGCACGCATCAGTAACAGAAACACATTCAGACAACTGGGAGAGGAATTACGTAGTCTCGTTAATGCCATTATCTCCACACGCGATGAGCCCAAAAAGGGCGACGGAGAAATATGTTTTCAACTCCGGACAAATCTTGAACAATTGTACAAGTACGCGCTTCGCTCTCACCTGTATCTGTGCGGGGGTTCGTTTTCTCATTTCTACATAAAGGACACTACGCGGAATTGAAGTTTTCGCGGAAAAACAGAAGGGAAGGAATGCCATTGTTCGGTTCTTGACCTCCAGAGGGAAGGTCCAGACATTCCATCAACAAATGAGGCACGCTTTAGATCTATTCATGGTAGGCGCCACACACAAGAATGTCATATCAGATAAACTCACGACGTCTTTACATAGCTTCAAACACTCATAACAGTGCAGCGTACAGCCTCACGCATTGATGAGAATCTTCAAGAGCAAACTCGAGAAAAAGAGCGGAAATCATCACCAGACCCTGCGACGGATACCTCAGATCCTACTCGGTCTCCCTCCGCCGCTTCTTCTGCGTTCCCTGAGTCGCCTTCAGACCCTGGTTTCAGTGCTGCTAATCCCAGCTATCAGGCTGTATTTCCCGGTTTCTTCGCTGGCGCCTCTCATATCGGCGGAAACATCCAGCTCACGATTGTCACCGGGAACCAGCATAACTTCGTTCATACCGAACACCATTCGATGTCGAGTAGCTTCAATAACGCGTATAATTACAGTGACCTCAATTTTACGAATGAGATTGGCCAGGGCAGGGGTAGAGAGAGGGGGGAAGACCTTGAAGGGTTCTTGTAGGAGGAGAAAGGCGTGTAAGATATTATTAGGACTAGGATTATCTACCTCATTGGTTTAGTGCGTTCTCGGGACTGATCATGTCCGCTTTTCCAGGAATAATAATTGGTTGACTTGCAATCAAGTTCTACCCTTTAACTAGATGCATCGGTAGGGCGTAAGTGTCACGTTTACTAGCTTCTGAGCGCGGCCTTGCATGCGCGCGCTCTGTAATTGAACTGTATTCAAATGCCTTGCGCTGCTGCATCTATAGTTATATGCCATCCCATCTTCGACTGTAGTACTTGTGCTGACTCGGATTTCACATACAATATGGTCTTCCTCATGCCTGCGTACCCATCAGCCAAGAAACCTGAATCTGAACTTGAACTTGTAATTCTATTCGCCTTTCCATGCCTTTGGGACAATCGTAACGTTATTTCGACATAAGTGGAGCAGTCTCCGTAACCGAGGATAGAGCAGTCCGCCAGTCCGTTATTAGCATCATAAGGCTCTGCGGTCACTGCCGGTTACAAGCTTGTTCTCATATACATACTCATTCTGAACAGAATTCGGAGCACAGGTACATCCGTCTGCTCCTCGGTGATCGATTTTCGTGTGCGAAAGACATAAAGTCTGTCCGAAGACCATTACTGAGCATTCAATGTATGGTGGGATCTACGGCTGAGGCGGACATACTTATAGGCAGTGATATAAACAGTGAGCCAAAAAAGAAAGGAAACGGATTTGTTACCACACCGGTGTAAAGGTGCCGACCGCTAGCACGGGGGGTAATGTAAAAGAGTGGATGCCCGTTATCATATAGAGGCTGATGCGCTGGACGAAAATGTCTCCGTTTGTGGAGTCAAGGAGGCTTGAACCATCGGAATCCAATTCGGTACATAGGCAGTAGATCCCTACTACATATGCATTATGCACAAAGGGGCGTTAATTTTTTTTTTGTATGATGGGCCCGGGCACATGAACATACGTGATCTATGACGAATTCGTGTAGAGTGGTCAAGGAGATTGCGTGGGTAAGATGCAACGGACTGCCCGCACATTTGCTTATCATGAAGTGAAGGTTGGGATAGCGCTGTTGAGAGCGGCTCGAGATATACGAGCACTCATCTTGCTCACCATATCAGGACACCGTTTTCGAACGTATAACGCATTAGTATATTGAGGACGTGAGTTAGACTGACGGTCAATTTTAGAAATTGAGGGCTATGATCCTGGCTTGATATTTTTTTGAAATCTGCCTGTGATTATTAGGATTCAGCACAGAAGACCGGTGATGAGCACATCGAGCACTGGAGAAAAGGCTTCTACCAGTGTAAGCGACTTCTAGGCAATCAGTATTGGATGGGAACCGAAGACAAATGAAATGCTTACTCTGGATTCTTGTATGAGAGCTTGAACGAATTCCAGGCCGATCCTGAAGTGGTTATTACTTAGAATTGGAGGTGTCTGTCAGTCGTAGGAACGTTCACGGAGATGGGAGATATTTGAGGCTTCTTGATAACCTCTTGGATTCCTTTCAATTATCGTTCAGGACAATTGTCAGACTGAACTTGCCCAGTCCTGTGCATCTAGTTTGGAGATGATAGTAACAGATTCTTGAAAAGGTGCCAGTCTTGCCCTTGAATTTTAGTCTTGAATAGAAACTTTTCCGAGCCGTTGACGAATTCAATAATAGTTTGAGTCTTGAGTTCAAATACTAGTTCAGCATAGTCGCCCCAGTAGAGGCACCCGTACAGCTGGCGCAGGTAGAAGCGCCTCAGTAAAGGACGCTTCAGCGAAACTTGCAGAAAGAGGCAGAAAGAGACGGTGGCTGATGGTGGGTATCCACAAAAGCTTGGACTGGCTGTGACAACAGTTGTGACACCGTGACACCCCTCTTAAAGGTCAACCACGAGGAGTAGAGGCCAATATGAGTGTAAGCTCGAGTTCCGCTTGACTTTATTTTTTTGACTTATGAGGACTATACAGACATTTACGACTATGGGAAACGATGACGACCTATTGAGTGATGTCGTCCCAAGTAATATCGTTTCTCGGCAGGTGAAGACCAAATCTTCGTTTCAAAAGGATGATATTTACAGCGATTGTAGCCGAGTACTGGGGCTGATGGAGAAAGCGAGTTTGACGAAGTCATGGAGGATGAGCTAGGCAGTGAGGGCGAGGGAGAGGGCGAAAAGGTGAGAGGAGAATATATACCGTCTTACCAGACCGCCCTGACGCTATGTCCTAGGGCCCGAAAAATGACCAGACGCGTCAAGAAAGGAAAGAAAGACGGAAGGCTGCAGAAGGGAAGCTCCATGAAAAACGACAAGAAATGGATAAAGCAAAAGTACGTGTCCGAGTCTCTTAATTAACGCGGTACTCATGACGCGTCGTAGATTGCAGACGCGGTCAAGCGATATTCGTACCTGCTCGGCCAGACAGAGCTTTTTAAGCATTTTGTAGATATCAAGGCAGGTGGTCTCCTCCTGACGGATTTTACCTTTTCTTCATCTTCTTCCCTCAGAGAGCACGGGATCCCGAATACGCGGCCATGATGGATGCTCAGCCCAAACCGAAGGGCCGTGGCCGAAAAAAGGCGGTGGACAACAATGCCCGACACCGCAAGTCTGAGAAGGAGGAGGACGAAGAACTGCTGAAGGATGGTGAAGCTGCGGCGGACGGTGATGACCAACCCTTTGTATTCGAGGAATCTCCGAGCTGTGCGTTGGCTTTGTTTGACATCGCACTATTCTTTCCTAACTTCATTTCTAGATATCCATGGGACCATGCGAGGCTATCAGCTCCAGGGCTTGAACTGGATGGTGTCATTGCACCACAATGGCTTAAATGGCATCCTCGCAGATGAAATGGGTCTCGGAAAAACCCTTCAAACCATCTCCTTCCTTGGTTACCTCAAACATCACCGTGATATTCATGGACCTCACCTTGTCGTTGTCCCAAAATCCACTTTACAGAATTGGGCGCGAGAATTCGAAAGATGGACGCCGGATTTTAAAGTT
Organism: Neonothopanus nambi; assembly: GCA_003987895.1. Classification (NCBI taxonomy): domain Eukaryota; kingdom Fungi; phylum Basidiomycota; class Agaricomycetes; order Agaricales; family Omphalotaceae; genus Neonothopanus; species Neonothopanus nambi. Next base: position 5,456 of record RCHF01000572.1, on the reverse strand, counting down.
GTGGTGCTCACAGGGACTAAGGAAGAGAGGAATGTAATAATCACGAACGAGCTCATGACACAAGATTTCGAGGTCTGCATCACTACCTATGAAATCTGTCTCATCGAACAAAGTCCCTTGAAGAAGTTCTCGTTCGAGTACATCGTCATTGACGAGGCACACCGCATCAAGAATGCCAATTCCCTTTTGGCTAAAATCGTTCGCGCATTCACTTCTCGTGGTCGGCTTCTCATTACAGGAACGCCGTTGCAAAATAACCTCGAGGAGTTGTTTGCCCTGCTGAACTTCATTTGCCCTGAAATCTTCGTCGACTATCAAGACCTCGATAGCTTTCTACACAAGGATTCAGAAGGCTCTGAAGAAGAGAAGAGTCAGAAGGTTGTCGAGGCACTGCATAAGATCTTGAGGCCGTTCTTACTGCGACGTGTCAAGTCGGACGTGGAAAAGAACTTGTTACCAAGTGAGCTGAATGTTTTTTTCTCCTTCAATCCAGTCTCTCACCCATCAAGCGCAGAGAAGGAAATCAATATTTACGTTGGTCTCACGGAGATGCAGCGCAAGTGGTATCGATCTGTGCTTGAGAAAGATATTGATGCTGTTAATGGTGTGTATCAGTTATCTGGTTCGTTGACATGAGGATCTCATTGGAATATAGGTCTAACTGGGAAGAAGGAGGGCAAGACTCGTCTGATGAATATGGTCATGCAAGTGGGTTGCGCCTTCACTGTGCTTCTCGATTCCATTCTGACGTTGTTCTACAGCTACGAAAAGTAACATGCCATCCTTATCTCTTTGACGGAGCCGTATGTTGCACCTATCTCATCCTTCTGAGGAAGCTCAACATGCTTTTTGCCAGGAACCCGGCCCACCATACACCACTGACGAGCATCTTATCGAAAACTCAGGCAAGATGATCATTCTCGACAAACTCTTAAAGTCAATGAAGGCAAAGGGCTCTCGCGTCCTCATCTTCAGCCAAATGAGTCGTGTCCTCGACATTTTGGAAGATTACTGCTTATTCAGACAATACAGTAAGTCCCATAGTACCTCACCAGCTTCTGTCTCTCATTAGCTTTTCCCTGTACTCGCACCAGAGTATTGTCGGATCGACGGTGGCACGCCCCACGAAGACCGAATTGTTGCCATTGACGAATATAACAAGCCAGGTAGCGAGAAGTTTATCTTTTTACTGACCACTCGTGCCGGAGGTCTGGGAATCAACTTGACGACGGCGGATATTGTGGTATTGTATGATAGTGACTGGTACGCGCATCTGTCCTTTTTGAGGATGCTGTTGCTGAAATAGAGAAATCTAGGAACCCACAAGCTGATTTGCAGGCTATGGACAGAGCACATCGTATTGGGCAGACTAAGCAGGTCTACGTGTTCCGGTTTATCACTGAGGGCAGTGTCGAGGAACGAATGCTGGAAAGGGCGGCGCAGAAGCTCCGATTGGACCAACTCGTCATTCAGCAGGGGCGTCAGCAGCAGGCAAAGGGTAAGTCAATTCTTCCAGTCAAGGACTCTATTTTCATGTAATCCCGCCTTTCAGCTGCGAACAAGGAGGAGTTGCTCGAGATGATCACACATGGTGCTGAGAAGATTATCAATTCTTCTGAAGAGTGAGCGCTTGTCATTTACTGTGCAATATGAGTACGCTAATATATATGATGCCAGCCTGACCGTCAATGACGATATCGATGCCATTATCCAACGTGGTGAAGAACGTACGATAGAGTTGAACAGCAAATACGAGGGCCTAAATCTGGAGGACCTGAGTAACTTCAAGTCAGATGCTTCGGTACAACAGTGGGAGGGTGAAGATTTCAGAGCGGGGGTCTGTTCCATTCTTCTCGTGTTCCTGTTATTTCAACTTACAGATGGATCCATTACAGCAACGCAAGGCTTTGAACTTCAACCTGCTGTCTCTTTCTAAACGAGAGCGAAAATCCAATTATTCTGTTGACAATTACTTCAAGGATACGTTGCGTGCTGGACCGTCAAAGCCTGACAAGGGACCCAAACTCCCTCGGGCACCGAAGCAAGTCACTATGTGAGAATCTCATCAAAGAAGGATTCAAGAAAGCTGCTGACAGAACCGTATAGCCAAGATTTCCAGTTCTTCCCCCCTGAATTGGCTGCTCTTCAAGAGCGTGAGCTCGCTGTGCACAAGGTTTGTTCATCATTCGTGAAAACCGCTCATCAATTTACTCACCCTTCACGCAGAGGCTCAACGGCATAGCTGCCACGCTCCGAGAAGCAGGTCCCGATGATACTCCCGAGAGCCTAGAAGAAGAGCGAGCGGCAGCACAAGAATTCATTGACACGGGTAAGTTTTGAAGTATTGGGCGGTGAAGTTTGTGGCTGAGCATATTTTATCTAGCCGAGCCCCTTACCGAAGAGGAGGTTGCCCTGAAGGAAAGCTACCTTGAACAGGGCTTCCCTAGCTGGAGTCGACGTGACTTCCAACAGTTAGTTCGTGGTCTCGAGGCCTATGGATGGTGCGTCGCCATGATTGTTCTTGAACCTTTCTGTTCGTTTACCGGAATTACAGGGATCGATCTCCAGAAACCTACGCCGCTGATATCCAAGATAAAACACCCGAGGAGGTTGAGAAATACTACAAGACGTTCAAGAAGAAGTGGAAGACTTTGGCTGGTGAGTGTATATCGTTGTCTTGCGCAGGATATCCATCTAACGATTATTTCAGAGTACCCACGAATCGAGGCTCGTATCGCTGAGGGAGAAGCAAAGCGTAATAAACGGGATAATCTCGAGGCCCTCCTAGACCAAAAGATCAACTCCGTCCGTTATCCCATGCAAGAGCTCGAGCTCAACTACCCCACGACGAAGGGCAAAGTATACAGCGAGGAAGAGGATCGTTATCTTCTATGCCGCCTGTTCCACTATGGCATGCAGTCTGACGATGTATACGAGAAGATCAAGAAAGATATCACCGAGTTTCCCGTGTTCCGCTTTGACTGGTTCTTCAAGAGCAGATCGCCGCAAGAACTGCAGAGAAGGTGTAATACGCTTCTGAGCATGATTGAAAAGGAGGCTGAGGTGAAACAGCAAGAGGAATTGAAGAATAAGGGAGGAGGGAAGAGCAAGGTACGTTGATTTCAGTGCTCAAGCATTGCAGCAGTAGTCTAATCTGTGTCACGGATTCTAGAAACGTGGGCTTGAAGAAGTGGCCAAGGCAGAGTCGCGGCCTTCCACGCCTTCTGGGTCTACGGCTTCTGTCGCAAAGAGGCCGTCGAAGAAGAAGAAGACCTAAGATTTTGGGAGTCAAGTTTCCATCTTTCTTGCTTTTAACTTATCATCTGCATGCCATCATTACTCTGTCCATCTTTCTTTGTCTGTATCATGTATCCCCTTTGAATTGTTGCCAGCACGTTACAGTAGAGCTGGCATTCTGTTACATATAGGGTAACGAATCTGTTTCGGAAGACAGCTATCCGCCGGACAGTACAAAGAACCACGCGAGAAGCCCGATTAAGTGCCGCAATTGATCCTGAAGCTCTCGGAAGGTTCATGCTTTAGACGTGTCGAGCGCAAAATAATATGTGAATTTGATGAAGAATATTTGTAGAGTAGGTATACAACAATCAAAGGCATCACTGAAGGACCGACTTTGGGGGGAGAACCACGAATTACTAGTGGGCAGAAAACATGCCTGATTATATGAGAGTTAGGTACAAAAAACAGTAGTTGGGCTCAGCACTGATGACGAAGGGATGCAATAAAAGGAGTGTAAAAGCATTGTAAGTAATATGTAGTAATATTTAAACAATACCACCAAAAGAACGAATGCGCAAGACCATAGAAACTTGATCTAGTGCCTGCGCTAGTAGGGAAGGTCAACATCGAAACCCTCATACTCGAGATACGACCGTCGTTGCCACTGCAAGATCGTCGGCGCCCTGGACGAGCGTCGAGTTGATTGTGTGTAGCTTCTAGCTAGAGTTTGTATTTCGTCGGAGGTGCGTTCAATGACCTGCTGTACATTCACTTCCAGCTAGAAAGAAGAGGGAGTAATGAGAATCATCATGAGTATATAACATAGATGCAGGGGGCATGGGAGTAGGTGACCCCATGTGGTAAGACTTACCGCTGTCCTAGATTTTGAGATTGAAGGCCGCGCTGTATAGTATCTGTCCAGTGGATTCTTCCTCGCGAAACACAAGAGCAAGGGGGAAAAGAAAAAGAGGCGCGTATGGTAAGTAACACAACAGGAATATTATGACAAATTTAGAGTATATCTGACTTACTAGAAGGCCCAGGGGATCCCGCGGAGGAAGAGGTTGAATGAAGTCGTCTCGGGATAGGATGGGGAGGGTAGGATCACTCCAGGGTAAATATCGGGGTTGGAGTCCACGGAGTTCTTTGCGGGTGTTAAGGGAGGCTAGGATTGAGTTTGCGTAGACTATATGAAGGGGGTTAGTGTTGATTGTGAAGGAGTTATGAGTAGAGGGATGGAGTTACTTACGTTTTTCGATGATGAAGTGAAGTCCGAGGAACGTTAGGTTGGAGGGCATTGTTAACCACTAGGTTTATCGTTATCAACTATGAATATCGTTTAAGTATATGAAGGAAGGCACTCACGCAGATTAGGGATGCGGTGGTGACCATACTAAGTACACAGTAGCATTAAACACCCCATGCCGTACATTCAGCAAGTAGAGTAGGCAAGGCTTACATAGTAAGCAACCCATTCTCCAATGTGTACAGCATGAGGGTGTCCATCATCTGTATCATGCTAGAAAACAAGCCAAGACAAGTTTAGCGGTCAGTATGCAATGCCGCCTGCTGCGGGTGTCTGGAAGAAGAAAACTCGAAACTCACACCGTCGATCCAATCTGTCTTCGTATTTCTCTTAGCAAGTAACAAAGACAACAGGTGATGAGGATGTCCGTTCCGGAAGAAAGTGATAGACCCGAAGTGAATATCCACTAGAACGGCACCGAGATTCTCTCTTAGCTTGGAGTCGAGAGGTGGAAATTATTTGAAAATAATATGCTTACACCGGGAAACCGATGTTTGAATGTAGAGTAATGTTGAACGATCATCCTATACAAAGCGAAATTATTCAGTATTCAGTTCTAAGTCAGTTAATTTTGAGGTTGAGCGGATCGGACTGACATTTCAGAAGTCGACGCTGGGGTTTATGCAAATTACCAATGTAAGTATGTAGTATGTACGCGGCGTTGCAAGGCGCAGTAGATCTAAACCGTGAATAAACGAAGCTTACCGCTCGCAGCAACTGTGATTTGTACATATATGACAGTGTCAGAAAGCGCCACAAATACCGGGTGTCTTGACTTACGAAGTCGGCAAAATGCCAAAGTTAGCTGAAAAGATCCAAGATTCAATTTGTCAGAGGAACACTGTCTTCAGAAACGGGAATAGGGTGGACGGCATACGATAGGAATTGTGAGATATAGGTTCTTTTGACT